>MAYD01422715.1:0-12006 GCA_001909325.1 Ruellia speciosa
TTTTTAAAAAAAAAAAAAAAAAAATCGAACTTGATTTTGATATTAAGCTAGCTATTTTTGAGCCCAAATCCAGTTTTTTTCTTCTTCTAGATGGGCATTCCTCATTTCCTCCAACCAGGCTGGACTATACATTATCAAATGGAAATATGGAATATACCCATTATTCACTATTAAAAAAAAATCTTTATAATTTAGTCCTTGTAAAGTCACTCCAAAATTTTCAGTAAATATAAATTCCTTCCCTTTATAAATTTAATTTTGCTTCTCTGGTAGTCAATACCTGTATTTTTTTCTATTCATTTTTTTTTTCTTTTTATTCATTGCTTATAGTAATTCTTAATCCTAAATATAATAATTGCATGATCCAATTTGGATTCAGTGCAGTGGGAGCCATGGTCCCAGAATTAATAATAATTTACTATTCTATTCCGTTATTTTTTTAAAAAATAGCATAGCAATTTCATTTCACCAGCAACACAAATGAAATTGGCAGTTTTTACATGACATAACTACGACATGAGTTAAGAATTACGATACTAAGCATGCCTGTCTCCAGAGACTCTACAATAGTAGTACCCTCCTAATTATGACATCCTCGTCAGTTCCGAGTATTATCATCTTATTCGATGACCCAAATATATGGAACTCGACTAGTCGTGCTGCAGGTATGGGCGCCTCGATCCATTCAAAGAAAGAGGCCAAAAATCAAGAATGCGCCCCGCAACTCTACTGCAATCATTTCATTCATGAGATGCGGTTCCCACCTCAGAGAAGTGACATAGATAAGAACATTGTCCAGGGATCCACGTGAGAGAATATTAACCACAATATATATTATTTTAGGGTCACTTTGAAGTAATATTCTCCTATCTATATCATTCTCCATCCCATAATTACCTTATTTAACCTAATTATAATACAATACATTTTTCATTTTCTTAATAAGCGTATGGGTGCTTAAAAGAACTTACATTAACTATAAGAGGAAGTAATAAATAATATTTTAATTTGTATGCTAAATAATAAATTATAAATGTATGTAATTACTATTGTTTTAGATTATAAATCATGTGAGATAGCCTAACAGTTAATTAAGGCATAACTTTAAAAAAGAGGCCAATGGTTCAATACTTGTGAGTTGCAAAAATTGAAATTTTTATTTATCTAATAACTAATGTAGGAAAAAATAAATTTGGGAAGAATCATTATAACGAACCATAATGATTAATAATATGAAGTATATAGAACTCCTATTTCTTTATAATTGTTTTTCTTAAAAAAATCTATTGTTTCAAAATATTTGTCTCTTCATAAAATTCAATGCAAAATTTGATTAATTCTTCACTCCCATCCTTATTTTTCTTTGATCATTAATTTTTATAGTAATATTATATACTTTATTTCTTTGCAAGGGCAATATTGTATTTAACTATACACTCTTAATAGATAGACTACTATATTATTTAAATGACACAAATTAAAGTAGAACCTAGTGGTTAAGGTGTATATTATAACCTAACATTGGTTTCATTCCCGTTTCACACAATATAATTATTTTATATATTTAAATAGATAAATGAGTAAATTTAGAAGTTAATATTTCACGGTGTACCGAATGGTTGTTACTCTGTATGTCTAAATAATAATACTATCATAGAAGGTACACCATTTTTTCCTATATAATTGTTATCTATATTGCTATGTTAGTGCTATTAAAATAAATGAGTCTACCCGAGCTCGGCACATTTATTTGGGTAAATGAGCTGAGGTTGAACTCGTTTAATATTCGTAAAATAAACGAGCTTACTTGTCTTGGCTTAATAGGTATCTGATTAAGGTCAACTGGGCTAATTAAAGAGATTTATTTATAATTTAATAAATAAATTTTTAAAAAATATATATTGAAAAAGCTCGAACTCGAGTTTAAGCTTGAAAACTCAAAGCATGTCAAGCTTGAGCTTGATTACGATAAAAACTCAATCTATTTATCGAGCGAGTTCAAACTTGACTTGTTAAGAACTCAAACCGAGCTCGAAAACTTGATACTGGACTTGACTCAGCTCGTTTAACCGCTCTACTCGTGTATATTATCATTATCCCACAAAATACATGCAAACACATCTTATCTCATTACATATCTAAAAAAAAAATTCTCATTTTATCTTAAAAACATAATTTTTACCGGATGTAAAAAGTTTACGAAAAATTGCAAACATTTCCCTTTTTGCATTTTTCTCCCCTTTCATTATTAAAAGAAATTATATTCTCTCTAATTTCTCAATAAAAAACCCCCAAACGTCATTTTCTTAAAAGTTGTGCAAAACATAAATGTTGCATTTCTTTAAACAAATGGAGTATTAAGTGAATCAATAATTACCTATTTTAATCATGCAATATAATGTCAATTTAGAGTTTTTAATAATGAAAAATTAGAGTTTAATCTCACCTATAAAAAATATTTTAGCAACCAAACAACATGTTAAATTTTATTAAAAATATATCATCGTTGTATCTTGTATCCAATCTTATCATTAGACTATCACTTTATTAGCAATACATTTAATTATTTTAATTAAAAGCACATAGAGAATTAACTTTAAAGGAATCACGGATTTAAATACAAATTCCCTGTAATAATAACTTTATTTAATTAAAAAAATTCAAATTACCAAAATTTAATTAAAATCTTTAATTAATACTCATAAACTAGGACTAGGACGAAAATGAAAGAGAAAGTGACATATTGGGGTAAATTTGAAAATCCAAAAAGTTATGGGGTGGCACAAGCCCCAGAAAGCCAGAAAGTCCCAAACATTGTCTGCTAGTTAAAAGCTTGAAAACAAATGTATGGCTGCCGATGTTGGAAGACCACAGATGCTCAAGCCCTCAATTTTGTCTGCTTATCCTATTTTTGTGAGTATAAATTTCTCATTTTGCTTGTTTTATTCTGAACTGCATTGCAACCAAACGGAACCTCATTTTACACCCGCCACGAATTTTTCCCTATTTTTTTTCTCAATTGTTCTGCTTGCAAATTTTGTTACGAGTTTATTTGTATCATACACTTCCATCATTGATTGTGTTTCTGAGCTGAGGGGTTCTGAGTAAGTTTCTAGTTTCATTCTTAAGCCTGGTCTTGGTTAAGGTTCTAATTTCTGGGTACTGAAATTTTTTCTAGTGTTTCCAGTTTCAACCTAATCTGTGAATCCTTATGCCATTGTTTGTTTTGTTCGGAATTCGATTTTTTTTTTCCTCGTTAATATCGGCGTAAAGGATTTCCTTTTTGAATTGGGTTACCAGGCATTGGATTGAGTCGTGTTTCTGTGGTTGACTTTTGTATTTGTTGATGTTTGGATTGGGGCATTTGATCAATCTGACTTGAATCTGAAAGGATGGATTTTAGAGGGCATAAAAAATTTATATGTTAAATTCAATTATATTATTCTCTTATTCTTATTCCCTGGACTATTATGTTTGATCAGTAGTTTATACATAGAAAGCTGAAATTATCCCTGTGTTTATGAAATTATAAGTATCTTATTTTTTGATTGTCGGGTTCTCTGGCAGGGTGAAGATAGTGTAGAATTTGATCACGTTGGAAATGATGACGGGTGCGGTTCCTGCTTCATTCACGGGTCTCAGAAGCGGGAATCACCAGGGCATTGGATTTGCAAAGAGTTCTGATTTTGTTAAATTTTCGAACTTGCAACGAGTGAAGTCTCACCGGACTAAGGTTGCTGTGATCAGAAATGTTGCAAACCCTGGTTCAGAAACTGCTGAACTTGAGCCTGCATCAGATGGAAGCCCGCTGTTAGGTTTGTATCTTTTCCTAGGTTGTGTGAATACTCCTGATAGGGTTTTTGAATTCATCTATCTGGATAAGATCTGTAAATACAATTGGATCCTTAAGAAGTTTCATATTTACTGTTCTAATTGATTGTTCCTCATCAGTTGTTTCATGTCTGAATAGAAAATGAGGAAATCCAATGATTATGCAATTATGCTTTTCTTTATAAAAAAATGAATTAAATAAAAGAGTAAAAGGTATTTATTATATAGAATCTCTTATGTCCAATTTTTCTTTTTGTGAGTTCCTTCCTTTTACTGAATCTGTAACTTAATTAGTCTACATGCCATCTTAGGCCTTAAATGGAGTATGTCCCCTATCTTTTTTGAATGCAGTTCCAAGACAGAAATATTGTGAATCTATATACAAAACTATTAGGAGAAAAACCTGCACAGTGATGGTTGGAAATGTGGCTCTTGGTAGCGAGCATCCAATCAGAATTCAAACAATGACCACTACAGATACAAAAGATGTACCCGGGACGGTTGAACAGGTTTCAATATGAACTTAGTTTCTCATTTAGATGGATATCTATATGTTATTTGTTTTGTCTTATATCATTATTCATTATTAAGCTGACTATGTCTTGAGTTTCATTCTTTTCGGTGTGTCCCCCTCCCTCCCCCCATTTGCCAAAACATGTTCTTAAGTTATTTTGCTTTGCCCAGCATAATGTTATCGTATAATAAGCTTCCTGATTATTCAAGTTATGTATTGGATGATATATTTTGGTGGTTCTCTGATTCGGTTATTCTTTATAACATACATGTGTTGCAGGTTATTCTTTATACAAAAGATGTGTTTTGTTACATTCAATTCGGTTATTCTTTATCAAAAAGATGTTTTTTTTTTCTATGTCTATTTCATGTTGGTTGTTGTTATTGCAGGTTATGAGAATAGCTGACCAAGGAGCAGATATTGTTAGAATAACCGTGCAAGGAAAGAAAGAAGCAGATGCATGTTTCGAAATAAAAAATTCACTTGTCCAGAAGAAGTACACATCATATTCAATTGAATGTTGAACCTCTGCAGTTTATTCAGCACATACTCATATATTCGCTAATTGTGCAGCTATAACATCCCTCTGGTTGCTGACATTCATTTTGCCCCATCCATTGCACTTCGGGTTGCTGAATGCTTTGAAAAAATTCGTGTTAACCCAGGAAATTTCGGTACCTAATCATCTCCATGCTTTTAGTTCTCTCTTTTATAGACCAAAAGTTGGTTTAGCAGTTTAAATCGGCCGGGTGAATGTTTTCAGCTGACAGGAGAGCACAGTTCGAGAAATTGGAGTACACGAATGAAGATTATCAAAAAGAACTTGAACATATAGAGCAGGTTAGTGCCCAGATATTGGTTGCTTTTCTTCTGATAATATTTTTGTTTCACAAGATTAGTGATGAGCTTCAAGCCAATATAGCTAATACATCTTTTTCGATCTTCATAAACTCTAAAAAGTTTACACAATGTATAGGTTTTCAGTCCGTTGGTTGAAAAATGCAAAAAGTATGGTCGGGCAATGCGAATTGGAACAAACCATGGTAGTCTTTCTGATCGAATCATGAGCTACTATGGGGACTCACCCAGGGGAATGGTTAGCAACTATTTCAACCCTTTAATGAAAGCTCTTGCACTTTCTTTACTGTTTCAGTTATTATTGTGTTTGTTTGACCATTTAACAGGTCGAATCTGCATTTGAGTATGCAAGGATTTGTCGGAAACTGGACTACCACAATTTTGTATTTTCAATGAAAGCAAGCAATCCTGTGGTTATGGTCCAGGCATACCGCCTCCTTGTAGCTGAAATGAATGTTCTAGGATGGGATTATCCATTACACTTGGGAGTAACTGAAGCTGGCGAGGGTGAAGACGGACGGATGAAATCTGCAATAGGCATTGGGACACTTCTAATGGTATGCCCTCTTATCCCAGTTAATAATCCCTCTATTACGAGTTAATTGTCACCCATGCTTCCATTTTTGTTACAAATAAATTGTCATTTTGAGATTTCCTATACAAGAATTTGGAGGCCTTCTAATTTTACCCCCTCTCTTTAAATGTGGTAGTAGGTTGATTTGGCGGTGAGGGGTGGTATAAAGGGTCATGTGATAATTTACTTATAGTTCTTAAAAAGTGTGTTAAGTCCCAAAATGATAATTACTTCATAACAGAGGGAGTAGTATTTAACATATTTTTGGGATATCTATCCTCAACTTATTGTTTGAGTTTTAAATTGTCTCAACACCTGTTGTTTAAGAAATTTTTATTTTTTTTTGAAAGAATGAGTAAATCCCACATTTGAGAACCAAATTGAAAGAGAATAGAAGAGAAAGTAAAGTAAAGCATTTTGCTTATCTTCCTTTGTTTTCTTAACCATCCAAACAAGTCCTTAGTGTACTTCCATATACTATCAGTTCTTCCCCGAACACATGGATGAGATTCTATTCTGTCCCGGACTCAACCCAAACTGTAACCTTCCAATCAAATAAGTTTCATCCAGGTGCAATACTCCAGATCCATTGAAAACCATCCAATGCCTCTTTTGTAATAAACCTTCACTGAGTGAGGTAGTGGGAATGATTCTGAGGTCACCTTGTGGTACCCTGAACAGTGATAGATAAGATGTGGGCAAGCTGACATCGCCAACTGAATCAACCTGAACCTGCTACTAGCCCCTAGTTGTGTGCTGCTTCACCTCGATAAAAATTTCTGACTTTTTCAATAATCGGTTTCCATATCGCATTTTTTGAACTGTACCCTCACCTATTGGCATCATGAGTTATTTCATTGGCCAATTCCCCACTTTACAACCAGATTCCAGCAGAGTTAGTGATATCTGCTTCCTGAGTGTTGATACCAAAGATTGCACTCTTGTGGAAATTTAGTTTGAGCCCAGTGTAACTGAAAACATCTTATAAGTCAACGGATGATTCGGGCTTGCTCCAAATCAGCCTCGATAAAGAGTGATGTGTTGTCTGATACACAGCTATCTCAAAAAGAAGACTACAAATGCTTTATTTAGGGTGAAGCAGCTTGCCTAAAAGCAGGAAATGAGACAAATAACATCTCAAGCTTCCCATTTCCCCAATCTGTACTTGTATCAACACTTACTTTGAATTTCAATGGTCTGTTCTTCCCATGTTTTGAACAAAATTTTCAGCAACATCAACCAAATAAGAAATTTATTTCTTGTAGATTTCTAAATACGTAGAATGTGTTTAAACCCTCCACACATAGCCTATCTACGCATCTTTTGTGATCACTTGAAATATGTTCAATATGCAGGATGGTCTAGGCGATACTATTCGAGTTTCCCTAACTGAAGCTCCTGAAGAAGAGATAGATCCCTGCCGAAGATTGGCCAACCTTGGTATGAGAGCTGCCGAGCTTCAGAGAGGAGTGGTATGACTGCAATATATATGCCTGTTAATTTGCTTGAATTCCACTTTCTATTCATGACAGAGTAAACTTTTATTATCAACCATTCTATCTAGGAACCATTTGAAGAAAAGCACAGACACTATTTTGATTTCCAGCGTAGAACTGGTCAATTGCCAGTCCAAAAGGAGGTCAGATTTAAATTTATTTTGTAATTGATTTGTATAAGATTTTATTTTGGAGCTTTTGTGCTAATACTGCTTAATTGGTTCTGATACAGGGTGAAGAGGTTGATTACCGAGGAGTACTTCATCGTGATGGCTCTGTTCTAATGTCTGTTTCTTTGAATCAATTGAAGGTGTGTTGCCATGCTTTGCTCTTGTTTGTATATCTGTATAAAGAAATATTTTCGTTCTTTCCTGTGCTTCTCGTTTTGACTTCCTGATGTTGTTTTAAATAGGCACCTGAGCTTTTGTACAAGTCTTTAGCGGCAAAACTTGTTGTCGGAATGCCATTTAAGGTAAGAACTGGAAATCCTTCATTTGTGGTGAATACGGAATTTCAGTTTTCTAAGTTGTACTTTTCCCAAAAAAATTGATATAAATGCAGGATTTGGCAACTGTGGACTCGATCTTGTTGAGAGAGCTTCCCCCAGTCGATGATAAAGATGCTGTAAGCATTCCATTTTGTCACAAGATTTCGAACCATCACCACAAATATCTATTTTGTTGCCTTGGACATGAACATGACTTAATTGTTTTTCATTACTATTTCCAGCATCTGGCTCTCAAACGGTTGATAGACATCAGTATGGGAGTTATAGTTCCTTTATCTGAGCAGCTGACAAACCCATTGCCCAATGCCATGGTTTTGTTAACTCTTCAGGACTTGTCCACTGGTGCCCACAAACTTCTTCCGGAAGGTGCACATTTTGTCTAATACCACAACCATTTAAAATCCACCGAAGATGCTTCTAGTCAATGCTAAACCCTGTAATTCTTGTTCAGGTACTCGGTTGGCAGTTACCGTGCGTGGCGACGAACCTCAAGAAGATCTCAAAATTCTGAAGAGTATCGATGCCACAATGATTCTTCATAATGTACCACATGATGACAGAAAAACCGGCAGGATTCAGGCTGCAAGGAGGTATTCCACTTCCTAACTTTAACATGTTACTGTTATCTTTGTTCATGAGTTGCATCGGATGCCCATATGCACTAGAAATGTTGCCAACTTTTTAACCTACTTCGTCCTTGCAGGCTTTTCGAATATCTTTCAGAGAACTCCTTGAGCTTCCCAGTAATTCACCTCATACAATTCCCGAAACAAACGCACAGGTAAGAAGACCAAACCAATATTGGTTTGCTCGGTTCTTTGGTGATTGTATGTCAACTTTTTCGTCATTGGTAGGGATGAGCTAGTCATTGCTGCTGGGACAAATGCTGGATCCCTTCTGGTAGATGGCCTTGGTGATGGGGTCCTGTTGGAAGCCCCCGATCAGGACTTTGAGTTCCTCAGAGACACATCCTTCAATCTGTTACAAGGTTGCCGAATGAGAAATACAAAAACGGTAAGTGCGGAGAATTTGAAAGAATGTAATTGAAACATTGATCTGATTTTTTATTGACTAGACTTGTGTTGAAACGACATCAGGAATATGTCTCGTGCCCATCATGTGGACGAACTCTATTCGATCTTCAAGAGATTAGTGCACAGATAAGGGAGAAGACATCCCATTTGCCCGGTGTTTCGGTAATTACCAATCCCTAAACCCGAACAATTATCTTAAAACCTAAAAGTACCATTGTCTTCATTTGCTGTATTGCTGCTCTACAGATCGCCATCATGGGCTGCATCGTCAATGGCCCGGGAGAAATGGCAGATGCAGATTTTGGCTATGTTGGTGGCTCTCCTGGAAAAATTGACCTTTACGTTGGCAAGGTACCATAGCATAATCCCCTTCATCCATTTTCAAAAAACCAAAAACTAGACACACAACAGGGAAAAAATTTCCGAACTAGTGAATTGCGATCTATATATACATATGTGTGTGTTGATCGTTGACTAATGTGATGGGCTGTGTTGTGCATTGTTAGACGGTGGTGAAGCGAGGCATTGCCATGGAACAGGCGACGGATGCACTGATTCAGTTGATTAAAGACCATGGCCGGTGGGTCGATCCTCCTGCAGAAGAAGAATGAGAAAGTACCACCACAGCCCACTGCTGTATCTTGAGAGAGAGGCCGGGAGATTTAAAGCTGCTATCAAGCTAGATTGAGATGATGAATAAAAGGGGTTTGAGGTTCTGCTTCTCATGTTTTATGATTCACTGTGTAGGTTTTGGCTGTTTAATATGAAGATATAGTCATGTAGATCTTATTGAAAGCATAACTTTGTAATGAATACAGAAATCCAGATAGGATGTCTGTTGTAATTTGATGGCACATTGGAATAAGAAATGCAAGTGAAAAAATAGGCTGATATATTGAATTAATCTTTTTCTTTTGCCTAAAAGTAGCACCACTAGTCCACTACACCAGTGCAGACTGCAGACATATTTTGTCAACTCGTATTCATACTAAACACAGTTCCCTCTTACTATATAATACCCCCGTTTTTTTTTATTACTACACTTCTTTGCGCGTTTGTCAATATACAATTTCAACCATTAATATCATTAATTATAAATAGATAAAAAATATATAAAGTTGATATTTTGAAATTATACATTAAGACAAATCTAATAAGACCTCACATGACTATATTTTTCTTAAATATAAGTTATTAATGATAGTCAAACTAGAGTATGTGAACAGTGTAAAAGTCAAATTGTATCAATAAAAAAAATGAAGGTGGTATAAAAAAAATACTGTTAACTAAAAATTGATATGTTGAAGCCCCTCTTATATAGGGAAAATAATGTCGCCATCAATATCTAGGCAGCACCCAGCTTAAAGATGATTTTGCCCCTGATCTATTTTAAAATTATCGCCTCCTCTCCAAAACCCTCTGAATCCAAAATCTTTAATATTTATAATTTCAGCTTCAATTTGATCAAGAAAGAAGAATAATATCCAATATTAAGGAAATAATCATCGATGAGATAATTTTTTTACGAAAATCAAATAAAAACAGTGTCAAAACACGAAAAAATGGTGAAAAAATGCAATCGAACAACCCGCGGCTCCCCGTTGCGTGGTGGGGTGCATGCGCTCCAGAAGGTGCGCCTGACCGCGCGGCCGAAAGCACCGTCCGGGGTGCATGCGCATGACCGCACAGCCTAGCGCACTGTCCGGGGCACATGCGCCCGACAACATGGCCGGGCGCATGCGCCGTGCGCCCCAAACTGTTCGATTGCGTTTTTTCATTGTTTTTCATGTTACCACACCGTTTTTATCCGATTTACACAAAAAAATTATTTTATCAGTATTGGACATTATTCTTCTTTTTTAATCAAATTGAAGTAAAAAAATGTAGATATTAAAGATTTTGGATTTAGAGAGTTTTTGAGAGGGGACGATGATTCTAAAATAGGTAAGGGGCAAAATGATTTTTAGACTGAACGGTGACGGAATATTGAGGATGGTGTTTATCATTACGTTTATTATTCCTGTACTTTCGTAAAAGCCAAAACACAGAAAAGACAAGTCGTGAAATCCAATCAAAAAATACACAAGGCAAAAAGAGAGAGGAAATTACATATACTCTAAAACCCCACCCCACATTTGAAATACTTCTATTTACTATATATAGATACATCCGTACGCTGAAGATAGCAGAATAAAAGAACAAAAATAGGCACATGAGCATGCAAGAATTGGAAAGGAGAAACCCCACTGGAGAGTTCCAAAGCACCCCACTTTCAGTGCTTCTTCTTCATAAGTATCATCAGTGTATCACCCATTCACCATTTCACTCTTCCTTTAATCGAGAAGAGCACCCCAAAATCTGAGGACAAGGAGCTACGGTTTGGACTTGATGGATTCGCCGCCTGTCTCCTTCTTCAAGATTATCTTTTCTTCTCAACACCTGGTATGTTCTCATCTTGTTCTTTTTTGCCTCATAAATTAACTTACAGGGTTTGGATTAATGGACTGATTTTCTCTGATTTGATTCTGATGTTTCCACGGCCATGTTTGAACCCACCAATGGTTCGCCAAATCGGCCGATTCATAACCGTCAACCGAGTCACGATTAATATGCAGATCTGCTTCCTACTCCAATTACTCGCTGATTTGTAGCCATTTGTTACAAAAAATGGTTAAATCGGACTATATCTAACGTTTCCCGGTACTTTCATTTTTATGAAAAGAAAAGCTTAAGGCAACGATGAATCCGAAAGAAAAACTCACTTTACATCCCCTCCTGTAAAATTTTGTCCGACTTGATAAGGATTCCTACCTGATGAAGGAAAACAACTGGTGTTTGATATACATTGCAAACCTGCAATTTCTTGCCAGAATGAAGAAGAAAACTTGCCAGTAGAATGAAGAAGACATAGATTGAAGAAGGGTTGGGCTTAAGATACATTTGGGCCCATTTATTTTAATTTGAGTTTTAATATGGTGTTTAAATTTTTAATGAATCTTAGTAATAGTTAATATAGATTGTAGACGGAGTTTTAGTTTTAGTTTTCTTTTTCTGTTTTATGTATCTAAGTAAAATATAAATATAAAAAATATTATTTTATAAAAATTATGTGTAAAAGTAACAAAAATTACAGAAAATAGTATAATTCTTTAAAGATTTAATTTTTTTACTTATTCACTATTATTTTTTTA
>MAYD01423581.1:0-10939 GCA_001909325.1 Ruellia speciosa
TTTCTTATTTCAGGTGTTTATATAAACTTATGAAATAAATATAAGTAATTTAAATAAGTCAAAAAGTTGTTTATTTAATAAGTAATTTTTAGGTTACTTAAAAATATGAATAAACGAAAACAATACTACTATATTTTTACTAAAATATTATTTATAAAATTTTTAAATTACAGTTTAACACATACTTCGTATGGCATTTTAGTAATTTACTTATATTATAACCATTTGTTTTTTTATATATCCAAACATATTTTTAAATAAAAATAATTTTTTAAAGTGCTCATCTAAATATAAATTCTGATTATTATTTCTACTTAATTCTCATTCTTATAAATTTTTCATTTTTCTATAAAATTACCCAAATATTGTAACTCCCGAAATTTTCCTTTATTTTCCCTCCAAACAGACCTCGTGGAAATAGAGATCAGGGCTCGTGGTTTCCATTTCATCGGCCCGATTCCGCGATCCTCCCGACGGGGCCAGGTGGGACCCACTTTTGGTTTCTAGTCTTTTTAACACTCTTTTCACTTGTTTCCCCTCATTTTAGACCCTACATTCCAGATTACACTTCCCCTATTTTCTCTTCCTCTTCCTTTAGGTGGGTTTTGAAGAATCTTGAAAATTCTTGAGAAATTGAGCTTAGGAGCTTGGGGAAGTCTTCTCTAGGTTGAGGAGGTAAGGAATCTTTCATTCCTTTGGTTCGATTTAGCTTGTAGAGTTGTTTTTGAACAAGTGGGTCTTGACTAGGGTTTGGAGATTTTGGAGCTTGTGGTTCGATTCAAGCTTGAGGAAGTGTTCATTGGTGTTGTGGGAGGTAAGTTTTTGCATTTCCGTGAGTTTCCCCTTTGATTTTGAGTATTGGAAGTAACCTAGGGTTTATGGATTTTTTCTTTGATTTTAGGATTTTGGGGTGTTTGGAGGATGCAACCAAGGTTGGTACAGCTTGGAAATCATCTTGAGACTCGATTCCAGACAAGGGATAGGCTAGAATGGCATTTCTTCCAGTTTTTCTCCCTTTCGTGTTTTCTGTTCGCGAACCCGCAGGGCTCGCGGTTTTAGATTCCACGGTCCAAAACCGTGAGGTCTGATGCTCCGACAGAAATTGTTTTTCGTTTCCTTCGATGCGTGGTGGCGTTTGGTTATGGTTTTGGTGATTTTTCCCATTGATCTTGGGTACTGGTTGTGCAAATTAAGTGAGGAATTTGATGATGATGAGGATAGAAATATGCCAATATAGGAGCTAATGGCCTTAATGACTTGACTAAGGAATGGTAGGAATTTAACAATGGGTATTGAGTCTTGACCAAGACTTGATGAATCTTAACTTGAGGTTATAGTTTACGAGTAGGGATCGTTGAATCTTGTTTTAGGGAGTATTGGATTTAGAGGTGCAACCACGAGATAGTGTGAATTACCGCGATATAGTGTGAATTAGCTCATGGGTCTAAATGGCTTGATAGAGTAAATGTTATGCTACTTGACTTGATACTCATAATAAGGTTGGTTGGACCTAATAATTTCAAATCTGGAGGCAAATGCCCTAGGTGCCTGACTTAAGTGAGACTAGGTTGCGATTACGCCTATGTGTATGGCGGTGTACGGTATTGTGTTGCTAGTATGAGGTATTGGATTGAGTTAGATCTTTCACGCACCTGGACAGGTTGAGTAGGCCTAGAGAGCCTGGTGAGGTTGTTACATTGTGTAGTGGCTGTGTCTATGCATGTGCGATTGGGTTGTGACAAACGTGTTTTCTTTATCACTGCACCTTGATGCAGGAGCTCTAGTTCATGGTTGTGACAGGTTGTACTTAGCGTTGTTAATCCCTCCTGATTTTCATTGTTATATTGAGTTTTATTATGGTAATAGGTAATGGATTGATTACTGGCATGTTTGCCCAGGTTCTGGAAACAAGGTTGTGAATAATTTCATGATGGGTTGTGTTAGAGAACTGAATGCATGACTCGATGCTTGCTTATGATCTATGCCTATATGCTAGAGGCCTGGAGCATGTGAACCTGGTATGATAGGTTGTTTGTTCTCTACTTATGAGGATGCAATAGGTATGTGCCAATACGTAGCTGTGATAAGCTATGCATGATCTTATGATGAGCGGTGATTGTAGGCCGATAGCTTGAGATCTGTGAACTCGATGTGATAGCTTGCCCGATGATTCACACTTTGCTGACATTGTATGGACTGAGCCTGTATGTAGTTGTGGTAAGCCGTACCTGATTATTCTGATAGTGTTGATGATATAATTGTGTTGATTGAGCTCGTATGTGGCTGTGACAAGCCATACTTAATTACTTAGATATGATGAATGATGTCTTTGTATTGACTGAGCCTATCCGTCACTGTGGCAAGTCGTGCTTGACCATCCTGATATGATGAATGATGACATTGTATTGATTGAGCCTGTATGTGGCTATGGCAAGCCCTGCCTGATTACTCAGATACAATGTATGATATCCTTGTAGTGATTAAGCCTGTACGTGGCTATGGCAAACCGTGCCTGACGATTCCAATATGATGGATGATGTCATTATTCTGATTGAGCCTGTATGTGGCTGTGGCATGATGTGCCTGATTATCCTAACGTGACGAATCGTGTGTTTGTGATTGTGGTATTGTGTTGTTGGGTGCTGACTGTGTCTGTTATGTTGATGTGATGGATTATGTGTATGTGATTGCAATATTGTGTTGATTGGGTGTTGACTCAATGGTTTCACCAGACTGTGCGCTGATACCGATACTGGGGATGAGCTCCGGGTTCGGACTCCTCGTGTTGAGCGTTCCAACAGTGGACCTAGTACACGTATCAGTCATAGGCACCTGGATCCTGTATCAGCGGTCTCACTTGACTATACTCTGATCTCAGTACTAGAGATGGACCTCAGTTCGGACTCCCTCGTGTTGAGCATTTTCGATAGTGGACCCAGTACGTGCATCAGCGACAGGCACCTGGACTTTGGGCCCATTGGTTTGACCTGCTCGTCATTAGGTTTCGAGATGTTATCAGCCTGGCCCATGACTTGAGATGATTGTTTGATGCCTCGTCAGTGAGTTTTGAGATGTTATCAGCCTGGCACTGACTTGAGATGATTGTTAGATGCCTCGTCAGTGGGTTTCGAGATGTGACATGCCTGGCCCATGACTTGAGATGACGATTGGGCTATGCCCTGAATTCTAGGTTAGAGAGCGTTTAGGACCGTGCATTTAGGGCGATGCCTCGTCACGTATCACGTAGGTCCATGCAGCACTCTAGTCATACCTCATCATGCATATGCATTCGTGTATGATTCATGGTTGAAGCACTGGTATGGGACGGTGTGATGTTTTACTGCTTTCCGCTTCTTGCCTTATTATGCTTGTTGGCACTTGCCTGTCAGTTTGCTTACTATATTGTACTTCCCCTACGCTTTTCCCCTATTCTATCTATCTCTTGCTCAGTACTATATACTGACTCACTGCCTTTTTGTTTTATAGATACTCCTATAGGTGCAGTCGCATAGCTAGGGATGCTAGGTTGAGAGGACATTTTCTATGCCTAGAGTAGGATGCATCCACGCCTGTTTGACTGTTTTATCAGTTGGATACTTGGTTGTTTTGTGTTAGCCGGGATGGCTTGTGCCCGGATGTGTTGATTCGTATGATATTTGCTTGTTATTTTTATGGTTCCTTGTATGAAAGACACCTAATAACGGCTATAACTCTTGTATGTTCTGTGTTTACTTAGCCTTATATCAGAGAGTCTAAGCTAGCTGGCCACTAGTTTAGGCAAACTGATACGACGGTAGCGCGCCAAAATGATTTTAAAATTTCGGGACGTTACAAATATATCCTAAATTATAAACTAATAAATTGTTGAAGAAAAATAGATACTTCCCACTCAAAAAACTTTTTAAGTCTTTTATTCTTTAAAAAAAGTGCCAAACAAAAATGAAGAGCCCATAAAGCTCTTTAACAGCTCCTCCTTTAAGGAAATTGAGCTAAACATGATATTAACTTTTTTTTTGGTTGGAAAAATTAAATCTTTTTCTTTGGATATCTCTTTGGATATTGTTCTGTGGTCCTCCAAATTCCAATCTCACTGACTCACTTATGGTTATTCAATTAATTCCCGCGGTGACTTGATCATAAAACTAGGAAGAATTAATGAGTGACCCAGAACTGTAATAAATCGTGAAACCTGGGCAACCTTGACGATTCAACTAAAAAAATCGATTTTCTAGAACCCATGGCGGATTTGTAATTTTTGTGTATCATTTTTCTTTTTTCTATTTTTTTGTAATAGATTTTTTTTAATTATATTTATGTAGCCTAAAGGCAAAGAAAAGAAAAAGACCCATAAGTGCAAAAATTAGTTTTTGTATTTTTTGTAAGAGATTGAAGTAATTAGTTTGTAGTATTATTATTAGAACGTGAGCCATGGTAAATTTTTAAGGGTTATTAAGTGTATTTTTAATTTTTTACTAAAAATTGTGACATGGAAATTCATGTCACTAACTCCCTGGAAAATGATATCATATTCTCACTGCATATACCCATTTGTTTATATGTAATGGTGAGATCTCTCTCGAAACATATGCTTTGAGAGTAAGATTTCATTTCCCTCAAGAACCACTAGTTTTGGCATTTTAGTGAATGGTAAGTGTCATATGACATTTCTTAATTTCAACATACACTTGACTTTTTTAGCACAATTTATTGTAAAAATAAATAAAATAATAAAATTTAACTATTATTATTCTTTAATTTATAAAATTCCTACACTATGATACCCATGGACATATTAAATAGTATATTTTTTCTCACTACTTAATTTAATATGACAAATATTTTTAGAAAGAGAAAATTAACAATTCTAATGATCTGTTTATTGTTGTAGAGTAAAAAATTAAGATGAGTTTGTGGGAAATGAGAAAGATGAAAGAGTGGTAAATTTTGGGCTCTTAAGCATATCATAAACATTTGGTTTAACCAATAATCAAATAGTTGAAATACCAATCCACTAATCTGACCCTCTTGTTATGTAATGTTAGGGCCAAGTTTAATGTAATACTCCATCCGTTTTTTTTATTGCTACACTTCTCTCTGTGCGTTTGTCAATGTACAATTTCAACCATTAATATCGTTAATTATAGATAGATAAAAAATATATAAAGTTGATATTTTGAAAATATGCATTAAAACGAATTTAACAAGACCCCGCATAACTATATTTTTTCTTAAATATAAGTCATTAATGATAGTTAAATTAAAGTGTGTGAACAGTATAAAAGTCAAATTGAAATAATAAAAAAAGAACGGAGGTAGTAGAAGCTACCATCCCATACTCCTCCTTGATTATTGATGATTCAAAAATAATTATTTTTATTTACCAAATTTTATTTCATCATTGAGCCTACAAGGAAGTAGCACATTGGAAAAGTGTAATTGCACATACTTCCAAGTTTAGTCAGCAACTAGCAGGTTCCCGGTATACGGTTTGAATACGACAACTTCAACCTAGGCACACCGGCTTGTGGCCCACCTTACAAACCATCAAGTGGCAACCAACTCAAGCCATATACGTACCCTGGGCTTCACAGTACCTCTTTTAGTATCCATGTATTAGTTAGACAACCAGCGTGTATGCCCTTAACCTCCTTAACCTATGTGGTACAGTATGATCAAATTGTGTCCAGTTCGGCTCTTTGCGGTAAACTGGTCATGTTGCCCCATTGGAGGAATGGAGGACGTGGGGACATGGTGGGGAAGGTATTTTCCCTTCGCTACAAATACCCCACAAGATCTCAGAGGAGGGGGAGACTTTTGAGAGAGAGAGAGTGAGTTCATAGAAATACCTGACATCAGTGTGAGAAGTAGCATGAGAGAGAGAGTGAGTGAGTAGCATAGTCATGGTTGTCGTGGCATTGAGTGCAAGCACATTGTATCTTTTTTTTTCCATTTGATGTAAAAGAATAGTGACCTCTTGGTGAACATAGCTTGACTTAAATGTTGTGCCCGCGTTAATTGTAACAACAAAAACAAATAAATAAATTTTGTATTATATTATTTCGGAAAACTTTTACAAAATATTTGATTAAACAAATACTTGATAGAATTTAAAATGTACTTCAAAGAAGATTACTAACAATGACAAAAAGAAGTTCTATGAAAGCTTTATGGGAATACAAGGAAAGAAAGCAAGGTAAAATGCATAATGTAAATATAACATAAATAATGTTGCCTTTGATCTTGAGATATGCTCAATTAACTTGAATTATATGAAGGAGTATCTATTTATGGGACTAGCTTCACCATTGTTTTTTCCTTTGGAATATGGCCTTTATGAGCAATATAACCTCCAATCCACTATAGTTAGCAATTACCACTCTTCTGTGGTTTTGGATCATATGCAGATTCTGCATAGCAGATATGCTCTTTTCTCTAATTTATATGCTCCTTTAATATTTAATTGGTCGTGAACAGATTTGATGCTACAGAGAGTAGATTTGATGCTACAAAGAGCATTTTTTTAATGCTGAAAAATATGTTGTTCCGCACATGAACCAATCTGCTCTTCGGTGGCAGCATTCTTTATCCTTTACCATGCAATTTATGACATATTTGGACAATTTTAAGACAATAATCAAGTTCTATGTCTATTACTAAAAATTTTTATGTCATTATCCTTAGTAATTTATCAGACATCCATTCCTTAGTTATGAGCTAGTGTGACCACCGGAAACAAAGTGAGCCGCGTTAAGAAATAATTCAAGACTAAGCCAACCCCCAAGTTTGCAACCATTAATGAGGGTTGAAAATTGCAATATGGAAGAGATGGTTGAGTTCCGACCAATTTGCCAAGGAATTGGTCTAATATTCTAATTTCTAATGTACAGCCGCACATGAATCTAGTATTCTTATTTGTCATTCGTTTAATATACTTCTGGTTTATTTTTTAATTTAAAAAAAAAGGGACAAATAAAAGAGCCAATAACTTTAGTAAAAGTACAAATAATTTGTGATGAAATTATCCTATACCCCTTATTTCAATTTATTTGTCATCAAATTATGATTGATGTGACATACCATGAATTAATTTTTTGGTGACAAACAGAGAATATCACCTGTCGTTATGTTTGTGTTAAATGAGAGTCCAAATTTACGCCTAGCTGTTCGTGAGGGAGAAAAGAATAATCCATACTTGTTTTAACAAAATACCCCTTTAATCAAATTGTAAGTATTTAAATTTCATAATGGTAAACTCATAAAATCATGAAAATATAGGGGTTAATTATTAAGAAATTTAAAATAAAATTCATATTTTAAAGTTTTTTTAATTGTGCCTCGCATTTTTTGCTCTATTTTTAATATTCCGATAAATATTGTCTTTTAACACTTTACATGCTTATTAATAACTTAAATAAAAATACAAAAATATTCCCATCTATATTTATATCTATATCTATACTCTATACTAATATATATTTATATTTGAGGGGAGAGAGAAAACCACATCTCAATTGGAATTGATTTGCGACGCGGCACTTCAATTTTGCATCACGTGACGTTCTAATTTTACACTACTTGGTAATCAATTTTGACATATACTACATAGCGTTTTAATTTTGCACCACATGGTGCTTTCTTATTTTTTATGCTTTAATTTTGCACCACATGGCGCTTTTCCAAGTTTTAGAAAAATTCTCTCTCTTCTCTCCCTCCCTCTGTCTCTCCAAATCAAATATTTATATCTTTTTTTTGCCCTGAGTTGTACCATGACAAACTTGAAATAAAGTCGTTGCTAATTGTTATAGATTATTTTTAATTTTTGAATAATAACATGATGAATGATATAGTGAAATAAATTAAAATGAAGATTGACAAATAATTATGACTTCTAACTATTATTATTAGAATAAGTTTGAAGGATACAAATAAACAATATTTTGAAAATATTCAACTTTAAAAAAAAAAGAAAGAAAAACAAAAAGAAGTACCCAACTAGGTGCCCGAGTTGGTACCCAAAATTGAGTATCCAAATTATTGGGTAAGTCTTGGTCCTATAAGTTTGATTAAGTTTGGCCCGATCAATAAGATTTGATCGAGTTAAACTTGATAAAAACTTGTGGACCAAATAAACTTGTGGGGAAAGTGATGCGGACATTTTTTCCTGAGAACAATGCACACCAAGAAGAAAGTCACTTTCTTTGTTCACAAGACAACCAACAATCACAGATTAATTATGCTGTCTACTTCCTTTCTCATTATCTAGGACGAGAAAGCTCCGATAAACTAGTAATCACAATGATCATCATATTCGGGGACGGACACAAAAATTTATATTAGAAGAACGAAACTTTTACATTTAGTAAAATTACAGTGACGTTAATTTTGGAAGATGGAACCACAATATTTTTGGAGAAGAAGTGAAATTAAATTATCAACAATGAATATAAAGAAAATACTTATAACATATAAAAAATTTAAATTTAAGGAGGGCGACTGCCTCAGCTTCGGGTCCATCCCTGATCATATTCATGGTCGTCCCAGATGCATCCTAGTGATGGCCGTATCCAAAAGCAGCAGCCGAGTGGGGTGTACTATTACTGGGGGAGAAATTCGCAATTTTCTTCCTCGTTTTCCAGTCTTGTGCGGATATACTTCCTTGAACTCTTGGAAAACTAATACTGTAAATCGAATGTAATTTAAGGTCACACAAAACTGTAAGAAACTGGCAGGGATTGAAAGAACTAAGCAAAAACACGCAACTGTAAGAGGAATTCTCAAATGGCTTCATTGCAATTTACAACAATGGCAAGTCCCATTTAAATAAAAATGTTCAGTTTGTTACTATCAACACTGTACACATACAAATACCAAATCGATACAACAACAGAGCACACAATTATCAGTGGAAATGTGAAAAAAAAAGACCGATAAAGATATAAATAGAAAAAAACCAGTCAAACCTGCTCATCTGGAAGAGCCTTCTTTTGTTCATTTTCATCTGCACACGCCTCTGCTGTTGGTGTAAATTCGGATAATAAATCCTTTGGCGCCATCGTGACATTCTCGCCTGTCAATATTGCAGTAACTTCCTTCATTGAAGGCCGGCGAAGTGGATCCGGATGGCAACAAGACAGTCCCAGTTTCAATACCGACTCCATTTCATCCGGTTCATACTCCCCGTTCAGCCTCTTATCCACTACCTCCGACAGCCTTCCTTCCATATACTTCTGCCTCACCAAATCTATCAACACTTCCTCCGCCTCGCTCTGCACTGCTGTCACTAGAGGCCTCCTCCCACACGCCACTTCCATCACGACGACTCCGAAGCTGTAAACATCAGTAGCTGCAGTGGGTGCAGCCAATGTCACGACCTCAGGGGCCAAGTATCCCAATGTACCCACAACCCGCGTTGTCTTTGGCACTTCTCCGTGTGTGTACAGCTTCGCTAGGCCAAAATCGCCTAACCTACCCCTCATGTCGCTGTCCAGCAGTACATTGCTCGACTTAATGTCTCTATGCACAACCACTTGTTCCCAACCGTGATGTAGATAACTCAAACCCTCAGCAACATCCGCCAAAACTCTCTTCCGTCCTTCCCAATTCATAAGCTTCTTTGGATTATCGAAAATCCACTTATTTAGACTACCGTTAGGCATGTAGTCATAAACAAGCATCAATTCGTTTCCTTTCCTGCACCACCCTCGCATTTGCACTAAATGTTTATGCTGCAATCTTCCCATGCTCGAAATCTCAGCCATAAACTCCCTTAACCCCTGTTTTGAGTCGTGGTTAACGCATTTCACAGCCACCTCCATGTTATTCGCTAACGTCCCTTTGTATACTTTGCCAAATCCACCAAACCCCAGTAACTCTTCATTCGAAAACCCCTTTGTGGCCATGCTAAGCTCCTCGTAAGAATATCTATGAGGCCAATACTCCATCTCCCAGTCCTCGATCTCGTCTTCTTCTTCCATCTTCTTTCTCCGGTGCCTCCAAAACAAGAACACAAGGCCACACCCTACAACAACAAATAACACACAAGCAACCACAATCCCTGCAATTCCGCCCTGGGACAGTGATGAACCGGAGCTTGCAGCCATCTCGAAGACCGGCAAACCTGTGGTGTTGATATCCCTGGCAACACCAACATCACTAAAACTCCAAGCCAAGACTCTCTGTGCCTCAACCCACTCGGTCTTTGAAGCTGAAAATCCAACAAACATATCTGGCCAGGTGTAATTCGCAATCCGGGGATCCCTGAACGTCAACGCGGGCCTCGCAGGCCGCGGCATTCCAGCCGGCGCAATTGTCACATTGATTTCGTTTTCCGGACCATTGAACTCAATCCAGGCATGGATATTCTGCCCATTCCTCATATTAACAGGGATTAAACTAGAATTAGAACCACCAATACCATTACCAGGATCGTTGTAATACCCAGCTGTAGCTGTAGTCACGGAGATGGGACTATTGAGATCAATACCGATATGATTACCGTCGGGATCGTTAAACTCCGTGTTCCGACCCGTATCGAACTCGACAGCAATCAGCGGAGCGACGGACGGCGGCAACGAGGAGAAAAGCCCAAAATACTGGCCGGCAATCGCGTTCGGAGGCGAGGTGGTGTTGCAGAGGACAAAAGCAATGCCGAATCCAGGGCTGGAGGCGATCTCCGGCACGATCGAGAACACGAACTGAGTGGAAAACGAGGTGGTCACGGCGGTGGAATTCGCAGGCCGGAAGGGGACCCTAACGGGGTAAAAGGTCCGGCCGAGCGAGAACTGGTTGGAATCGTTGGTGAGGCGGATCACCGGCTGCTCGAGGCGGGCGTCGTCGGTGAGTGTGAGATTCGATCCGCCGGCAGCGGCGAAGGAATTGTAGAGAAAATCGAGAGCTGAAGCTGGAGATTGGAGAGCGAAGTGGAGGAAGAGGATGAAGA
>MAYD01424405.1:0-12900 GCA_001909325.1 Ruellia speciosa
AGGCCCCCCCCCCCCCCCCCCGGGTGTTATTGGTTGAGGACATGAGGAGGAAATAAATGAAAACTTGAGCAATTAGGCCGCAAAATTACCCATTCTTTATAAAGTCGCCCAATGCCACAACTCTGTTGAAGGCAAAAATTGGGCATTGGTATCAGTATAACCTGACTCAAGGGGGTTATGTTCGTCAGGACAATCTGTAGAAAGCTCTCATTCTAGATAAAATTCCATACGGTACTCCTCCGAGGGATGGCCGCCTTCAAAATACTCAATATCACTAGAAGATATATTGAGTGGTCATTTGTGGGGAATTCCTCAACATTTTCGGATGTTAAATGGTCATCTGTGGAGGATTCTTCAATAGTATCGTTCTTTACGGTTGCCACAATAATGGAAAGTTTTTCCGCCTCATCAGGAAGATAGTCCTCGTTAGCATGTTCTTCCACGAAAGATTCGAAAGGACTGCTAATATCGTCAGGATGGGAGGCTATGGATACGACATGTTGTAGTACATTTTTTATACCTTTTTCAAGCTCCTCATGTATTACTTGTGTCAAATATTTAGACTATTCCCTTAAAATCCAATGCATCTCGTCCAACAATTTATCTCGATGTTTGAAAGAATTATATTCTATATTCTCTTGGCGGTACCATTGCCAAGAAAGAATGACTAGTTGGCCTTGTATACGTGGAAATGCATCCGCTGACTGACAGATTTTTGAGCAATGTAAGTTGCATTAGGGGGATAGACGTAGGGCTGGCCCTCCCACTGTGGTCGCCATTTGTTGACTCCTGAAAAATCAATATTCTCAAAATAAAGATTAGCTACCTGATGAGGCTGTGAGAGGTCGTTGGAATCGAGGTTAGCGGAATTGCGATAACTATAAGTTGACTGTTGGTAGCTATATTCATGTGCCGGTTGTGAGTAGTCGTTGGAATATGAATTGAAAGACATGTAGAAAACTAAAAGGAATTCAAGGTAGTCATTGAACTGTAAAATGAAAAACAAGCATTCAAAATATCTCTTGAACGATAAAATAAAACTACACCAAAAAGATTGATCTCAGCAAATCGAGATTGTTTGATTGATTGAGAGATCAAAATACAATTACAACGTGTGTCCTATTTATAGGCTACTGGAAAATTTGAAGGGTCGTGTCCCTTTCACCAAAAGGCACCCGAAAGGTCGAGTTCTTTTCACCAAGAGGTACCTATTCGAAGGGTCACGTCTTTTACATCAAGAGGTGCATGTTCACGTCAGGAGCCACAGTGTCATTTGATCGGACTAATCAAACTCAATTGGACTTTATTGGGCTTCGATTGAACACTGGGCTCAATTACATAGTTAATATACTCACATTAATGCCTATCAGACTATTATATTAAACAAAATAGCTATTATTTTGGCTAAAAATACAGTAAAATATAGTATATTTTACTGTGTTAACACTATGCTAAATATTTGCATGCCATATCATCATGTGCTTTGTGACAAATTCATGTTTAATACCCCCCCCCCCCCATCTTTTATGTAATTGGTCTCCAATTAGGGATTTGTGTGTTACAACACACCAATCCCTTTTAGTAACAAATAATATGAAATGAATGGAGTATTTATAATTGATGATTGATAATATATGATATTTTCAAGGATAAGAATACATTTTGGCAACTTAAGTGATAGAGATATGTATCTTGTTCAAGCTCATCCATGCATTATTCATTGATGACTTAAATTCAAAAGTTTATGGAAATGCCTAATTTTTTTGTCACTTTAATGTAACATTTTTTTTTTTTCACAAATTGCCCCCAAAAAACCTTTTCACAAAATGTGCTTTGTGACAACTTCTCATCACAGTTGTGCCACAAACTATCAAAGATGACAATCAACATTATAATAACAACACATTTTTTATTTTGTGGGTGTAAAATACTGGTGACAGTTTTGTGTGTGTGTGTGTGAGCGAGAGAGTTGTTAGGGGTGAGTAAAAGCCTTCCGAATTTACCCAATCAAGTAGAAACTAAAATTTAAATTTTTGATATTTTAAAATTGAAATCGAAATATGTCATTTCAATTCTAAGGCCAATTTGATACTAAAATTTAAAATTTTGGTATTTAAAATTCAATTTTCAGCTTGTTTTTTATCATGTTGCTAAGAAGCTGGAGGTTTGGAATAGCCGTTTACTCTTAAAGGCAGGAAGGGCGACCCTTGCCAAGTTAGTTCTGAATGCGGTGCCAACATATTATATGCAACTTTTCGGCTTTGAAGGAAGTGCTACGATGAGCTTGATCGGACTGTGGTTCGGTTCATTTGGAAAGATAACCAGGGTCATGGAATTCATTTGGTGAATTGTGATAGTACAATGCGAAGCAAGGTAGCTGGGGGTCTTGCGATATGGGGCAACCGTGAGGCTAACACTTCTTTGTTAGGGAAACTAGTTTGGAGACTATTGCACGATCCAGAGTGCCTTTAGGCTTGGCTCTTGAAAGCTAGGTATCTCAGGGCTGGGCATGTTCTAACCGTGAGGCCAAGAGCTGTTGCCTTGTTTGTTTGACGTTCTATTGTAAAAGTGCGGGATGGGCTGGCGGAGGGTTTTTGCTTGAGGATTGGGAGCGGATAGTCGTCGTTTTGGTTCTCCCAATGGCTGGGAGTTAAGCAGGTGGCCACCCGTGTGACATTTGTGGAGTACGCTAATATTGACTTGCGTCTTTTTTACGTGTGTGACAGTGAACAATGGGATTTTGAAAGATTGTGCAACTGCTTCCGGCTGCTGTGATGGGTGAAATAAGGGGTGTTCGGCCTTTCATCTCTGCCCGGGCTTGTGATGCAATCACTTAGGTAGGCTTGGAGGATGGGAGGTACATGGCTCGGAGTGCGTATGGGTGGCTGTCGAAGGATTAAGATCACTTTTTGGATCATGGTTGGACTTAAGTCTGGAAAGTGCAAGCCCCTGAGAAGTTTAAATTTTTTTGTGGTTGATTTGTCACGAGGCCCTCTCGGTTAACTCCCTCAGGGCCCATCGCGACATGACTTATTCATCCCTTTGTGAGCGATGTGATCTTGAGGTGAATGATATCCCCCATGCTCTTCTTGGATGCGCTGACATTGCAAATTTTTTGTTAAGTATTGGAGTTGTCATGCAACCTCTTGTTGGTGATGTCCCCATCCGAGTGTGGTTGCAGCAATCAGTGCAACAGTTTGGTGTTTGTGGTTTGATGACGCTTTGGGTCACTTGGCGTATTCGAAATATGGTAATCTTCACTCAGGAAGTTCTTGCGGTACATTAGATGAGTCGCATGTTCGCTCATGAATTAGCTTCCTTGCAGCTGCTACAGTGGCCCCCTAAGGTTGTGCAGGCCTAAACAGTAGACTGGAATGATAGTGGAACAAGGGAATGGATACTCAATGTTGATGATAGTTCACAAGGGAACCTTGGACAGGCTTGTTTCAAGGTGGTGTTGTGGCGATCATCAGGAGAATGGGTTACGGGAGTGTCCTTTCATGAGGATGTGACTGAGGTATTTGAAATGGAGCTTCGTGCTATCCTCTTTGGGTTGCGTTTGGTACATGAGGTTGTGCTACTTGTAGTGACCTGATTTACGTATTCCTTGGAGGATGTAGATTAATACATGGAGTAGTTATCGACTTGCATATGTTTGCTGGATTGATTCTGGAGATACTTCACTTATTAGTCGGTTTAGGGGATATGGAGTTTAAGCACACTCTTCGTGAAGGGGATGGAGTGGTGGATTAGCTTTGCAAAATTCGGATTAGACTAGTTGGCGGTGCCTAAGGAAGTGTGGTGGCCAACATCGCCAAGGGAATTAGCACCTGTGTTGTTTAGGGACGCTACTGATGTCTGCGTGCTTCGAGGTGCCTAACTCGCGTGCTTTGTTGTTTTCATTTTGTTTCTCTGTTTCGGTTATACAAAAAACAAGTTAAGTTCTAATAAGTTTTAGACTTATAAAAATACTTTAACAATTGAAAATTTCAAAATAGGTTAGTATTTTTTTATTCAATTTTTGAAAATTTTGAATTTGATAATATTAAATTCACCAAATTACCGACTTTACTCACCCTAGCTATAATCGTTGAAATATGATTAGTTACAATATACGGTATATTTTATGGTTAGGTATTAGTTACAATAGTATCGATACATACTTGGTTTTTTAAAGTTCTATAGTTACAATATACGATATATTTTATTGGCATTTAAAAAATATTTTGTCAAAAATAGAACTAATTATTGGTATACAAAATTCTTCCATAAATTCAATTTTCTTTCACCCTCAACAACCTTAATTGTTCTATTCTCTATTTTCTCCATTTAAATATTGCAGGAAGAGATGGATAAAGAGTGGATTCGAAATTGGTTTCTCAAGCGAGCATTTAAAGTAAAAGAGTATTGTTCAGCATTAACAAAAGTGTACACGAATATATGTTACATAGTTTAAAGTAATTGCAAAGTAAGTGGTGCAAATCCCAAAATTCGAAAAGTCTAAAAAGCTTGAACACAATATAGGCAAAAAAAACCCTCTAATAAACACGAAATAAAAGTTAAAATCTTAAAAAATAAAAATATATCACCCAATTAACCTAGAAATAGTTAATAATTGTATGTGACAGTAGAATCGGATACGATGCTTTTAATTTATATTTTGTATTGTGAATTTTGCCTCTGGTTGTAACTATCTGTTGACATTTGAAGCCACAGCTTCCTTATAAAAATTGCCTTCTTTAGAAAAAAATGTAAATAGAAAAATCCAATTTAAATTTATATAGCTAAAGATATTTCATGTTGCAGCCTTATATATTGTTTTGATTGGTACAAAATAACTTTTATATATTATGGATAAAAATAAGGTATCCAGTTGTCTCCTTGATGTTCTTTTTATCACTATTGAAACATCCAAAAAAAATCCATTATTAAATAAGCTTGTGGAGCATATCTTTTTAGTGCTTTTTTTTTTGTTCTTAAAAAAATATTATTTATATGAAGAGGGTCATAATTTAAACATCAATATGCAGTATAATGATAGATGTAAGAGTATATTGAGCTTTGAGTGAAGGTATTAATTTTTTTTTTAAAATACCTGACACAATATTGTTTGAACTGTATAGCTGCCGACGTATTATTCTTCAAAATTCAAATAATAAAAATTAAAGCTAAGAGTTAGGGCCTTCGAGATCAAGGTCAAACCATAAAAGAACCATACGTAATTCTGAAACAAAGTTACCAAAAACTGGATGGGAAGCAAAATGTCGAAGATGCTGAGTTACTTGCAATTAGAGAGAGGATCAGATCTTTGGCAGAACACTCGCAAGCTTGGGTCTGTCGTTTAGTGATTGTGCTAACGCAGTGAGCAGTGTTAATGCCGAGGGCATAATGATCACAGCACTTTGGTTTTGGCCATTAGGGCCTTAGTTGGGGACTTGGGATTTTCTGTCATGCATATTCATAGGGGCCCTAATAATGCATAGCATAGATTAGCTAGGTTTCGAATTTGGGTTTTTAGTTTTTAACCCAAATTTTAGTTTTTAGCATAGGGGCCCTAATAATATTATAATTTGGGTTAAAATATTATAATCTGGGTTAAAATATATATATATATATATATATATATAAGCACATGCAGAAAAATGGAATAGAAATCCCCTTCAATGCAAACAAATTATAATAGGCCACATCGAATACTTTATTGCCAAACCATTCACACACACCAAATAGGAAAGCAATATTAATTACTAGTATAACAAAAAAAATAATCTCAAGGCAATATCACCTTTAAAAGCTTATTTATTAACTTGGCAATTTGAACAAAAATGAAATTGTTGAGTTGGGGTCATCTTGGATGGAGAAAAGTAGTATTCTAATAGATAAATTAACGTCCCAAATGAATGTGAAAGAATCGTGAAATGCCACCAAAGATGTTATGAATCATACTCCAATAAAGGGTATTAATTAATTGTTTGAATATTTCATTTAGTTTCTAGTTGTGTATAATTATGGGAAGAGGGCCCATGCATCAACTTAGACAGATACAATAAAAGCTCGTCCATTCTTTTTAAGTTTTATTTGTTTTTTCTTTATTCTTTTTTTTTCAAGAAAAAGGTAAAGCAATTTTCTTAAAAAGTCCATAGCCTATAAGAGCCAAGTTACAAAATATTGTCCCAAGACAACCTAAACAATACCATCAAACAAACCAGTCTTACATCCTAAAACCAGCAAGAAATGCCTTACATTCCAAAAATCATACCAAGGTGGACAAGTTGACGATCCATTGGCATTATGGAATGGGCCAAAACAGAGACATCCCTACAATAGAGTCACCCAACAGCAGCCACAATCCACCGAGGCAAAAAAATGGATTTATATTGGGTATCTTCCTCAAGAAAGTGTAGAGAAAGTTCAAATAATCGATCTTCGTACATCCTAGATTCCTTTCCCGCATCAGAATATATGGAAATGGAGGGATCCCAACTCATTACTTCCTCATTCGAAACTAGAATCCTTCCCTTAACAAGATAAAATCATAACAAAGGAGTATAAATGGCAGGTTAAGTGGCGGACCTATCTATATCAGGATCAGGTTTTTACTAAAACCTAAGACATAACAATATTTTGATAAGCCTTTACAATCAATCGGATCTGATACAGGTTTTTACTAAAACCTAAGACATAACAATATTTTGATAAGCCTTTACAATCAATCGGATCCTAGTGGATTATGTGAGATTTGTCATGACCTTGAAAAGGCCAAGGGACCAAACCATCCTGCTATTTTTCTTTGGTCTTGATTCACATGATTTTAGTAGATTGGGGGGGGGGGGGGGGGGAGGATTTTAAGAATGTTGAATGATGAATCACTAGTAGTGATCACTGGATAGATTGTTGAACATATGCTTATGATTGTTAAATATATTTAACAATATTATATGTATATTAAAAAATTCTTACTAATATGTAAAGGTTGATATATTCTTAAAACACTTCGTAATTATGTATCAATCTTCGAATATGGAGAAGTATTGGATATCTTCTCTTATTTTATTTATGACTGAAAATGATATAGAAATTGTCTTAATACCATGCAAGAACTTTCTCATTGTTATTTCAACACGCTCTCTTTCCATTCCTCATTTCAATTTCAACTCTCACAAATTACAAACAAAAGCGTGGCTAGCTGTTCACATATGAATACAAAAAAGAACGGGAGAGGAGAATAGGTCGCTAGAGAATAAAATTTCCAACCCTAAGGTCAGAAGCCTCCTCAACCCCATTACAATAGTTTTTTTTAATACACACAGTAGAAAAATTATATATATATATATATATATATATATATTCATACGTATATAGTTATTATTTTAGATACACATGGAGGATGTACAAATGAATATTGTAAGACAAGAAGGGGAAAATGTACTCTCCTAAAAATAAAAAACAAAAAAATAAAAAAAAATCACAAATATACTCGGTCAACATTTTGTGGTAAACTGTTTTTGGAACAAATTAAAGTGGTTTAATTGTGTTAATATAAGGTGAAGTAGTCCTTAGGAAAAGAAAAGTATATAACTTAATTTATTAAGAATAAAAGTAGATTTTATTAATGACTTTTTGGCAAATTTTTTTAAATAATTTTTAGAATATATATTAACTGGCATCCGATTCTCCTACATGAATATATTTAATATTAAAATATTTATTGGAATTTGGTGATAATGAAGTACTAACACACTCTTCCCTTATCCGCATAAGATCATAATAATACATTAGGTAATCAATCAACTTCATAAGCACTAATAACGTTTAATCATAATTAGTCCTTGCTTCATTTTTTTGGTTAATGTTTTCGTGGTTCACCTTTCTCTCAAGGTATTTTATAGTTTAATTTTTAGTCCTATTACCTTTCGCCAATATTAGGGTGTTAGCTGACTCAATACTCATTAAAACCCAAAAATACCTCAAATAGAAGCTCAGTTAAGCCGACCCATAAGTAAAGTGCAATATTCTTAAGGATTGGTCAGCGCTCGATCATCAATTGTACCCGATCAAAGAACATCTACACATGACTCAAACGCAAACCAACATAGGCCAATATTTGGCTAACTCCCAGGTGCCTTTCAAGTCATCGATCGCACTGTTTCTAAGCTCGAATGCATGTTTGAGGCCTTCCTTGACCAAGAACACATTAAGAACATGTGAAATATATCATGATCGAGCAATTGGGACATTCTCTCTACACTCAATTACCTCCAGATACATGGGTTGGTTATAGCTGTAATACCCCGACGTTTTAGAGCCTAGGAAACCTTACTCTTTTACGTTTCGTAGCTCAGGAACCCGTAACGACGTCGTTTGGACACGTAGAGTTAGAAATCAGCACGTATCTCCTGAACTACTTAGTATCTTTTGTTCATTCTTGTACCATAGGGTTCCCAGAGAGGAGAGGATCATTTAAACCTAACCTGGTGATCGCGCGGTCGGCAAGGACTGCGCGAAGGACCGCGTGAGAGTGGGGCCCGATTTTCTTAGTGGGATCTGTCTATATACGTGTCTCCATGTCCCAGTTGCCATTTCCACCTTTCAGACTTCTTCTCCACTACCACTTTTTGCTCTCTAAAGCTTGGAAGAACACTTAGGAAGGTTTTTGGGTTTTTAGCTTGCAACTCCTTGAAGCTTCAATTTAGTCATCTTAGGAAAGGAATCCGGCCAAGCCTATTTCAGGTAAACTCGTAGTACTCGACCCCTACTTCATTCTCTTCGGTTTGCATGTCTCGTTTGGAGCCCGGGTCTTAGAGTTTTAAGCCTCTAAAGCTTGAAAACCCTTGCTGTCACAGTTTTGGGAATTTCATTGAGCTGTCTTGGGGGTTGATTTTGGACACCTTGTGTTTGGAATTTGAGGTGAGTCTCTTCTTATGATTTGTAGTACATCCTCTCTAGTTTCTGTATCATTTTGTAGATTCTCATTCGGGTAAGAATCGAGTCTTGTAGGCTTTGGCAAAGTTGACTGCGTTTTTCACCAATTCCTTGACTTCTCTTAATTTTGGTGCAAGAATTTGGACAAGAGTATTCCAGGCAGGGGTCTTTATGTTTATGGTTTTGGCATCATTTTACATGTTTTTGCATTCTGGAATGTTGTAGCCATGTTTCTGTCGACCTGGTTCGGGCGCGGTTTTCACCAACAGCGCGCCCTCGGGCGCGGTAGACTCTGGGACGGCCGCGGTCCTTGCAGACCGCGCGAGGTTCAGTTTTAGGACTTAGGCAGTTTCTGTGATTACTACGCTTGGGTATTACCGGTTATCCTTAGTAAGACATAGTGTTCTGTACGTACTCATTCGATAAGCTATCATGAATTGCTAACTCTACTTTCCTTAATGCTCGAACGTGCGTCATGACATAGTATTGGTAGACGTCGTGTAAGGCGATTGATCACCTTGTGACTAATGATGTGATATGTACTCTCTTACTTCATGATCTTATGGTATCAACGTAACTGAATCATTGAGATTGGTGTGAGGGTGAAAGGCCCCGTTTGGGCATGACCGGTGGTTCACATTTTGGTTTTATGACCCGTGAAAGTTTGAGAAATGTTTTGGCCTGGTGGGCCAAGTGTTGGTTGATTCTTTGAGTTCGGTATAACTTGAATTAAGACCCATGGGATTGATTTGGTGTGCGTGCGTGATTTTACTTGGCTGACTAATTGACGGGTGTGTGTGTGTGTGGCTAAAACCTAGGGTGGCTTTTAATCTGTATGGCGTGCTTACTGACTTTCGGGCGTGTGCGATTGACATGATCTTGAGTGGGCCAGAGAACGAGCTCCCGTACCACAGTGATGATGCCCCTGTGATAGGGAAGGGCTTTGGGATGGTCAAAACGATCGCCCTCTATGGTTGCGCGCTAGGCATACTATGTGCTGCATTTAGGGTGGATAGGTGGATGTTAGGGCTCACGCATCACGTGTATTCCATTTTATCCTTTACAACTGTTAACTGAACGCCTGTTATGGAACGGGTGAGTTGGTTAACGGTGTCGCTTCCTTTACTGCTTTCCGTACCTATATTTGTGTTCCTGTTATCGTGTTGGTGGCTGAATGCGGGGGATCCCTTACTCAGCGGTGGCTGACCCCCATGTATTATTCTTTCAGGTACGGATGTTCAGAACGACTAGTTCCGGGATGGGTTGAGAGTACCGTAGCTAGGAGTATGTTTATGTTTACGCTTGTTAGTGTGTAATATGACTACATGTCTTGTATCATAGTTTACTTCTCGCTAGTAGGCGGTGGACTTGCGTTGTATTTTACCTTATGCTTCCGTTGGTATGTATATGTCTTTGTGAACTTGGCAAGTATCTATTTGTTAACGTTTTCCCTAATCGAATCTACTTAATTTCAGAATTGGTAACCTTTCGTGCTTACTTGTCTACGTGATTTTATTTTACCTGCCTGGTGTTGGCGAGCCTAGATTACTTGGCCACAAGTCTAGGTTAGCCAATACGGTGTGGCGTACCCATCGGGATGTGGGGGCGTTACAGATGGTATCAGAGCCCTTCGGGGCCTATTATGCTTAAAACTTGGTTAGACTTAGGAGTGAGTTGTCCGGGGTTGGGGTGCATTCACGTTTAAATTTTGCATTTGGATTGTTAATATTACTGCTAAACTTACTTTTGCACTGACCACTGATTGGTACTGGCTGACCCTAACTGTACCTTACCTTAGATGCCACCTAGGGCCGCGCTTAAAGGTAGGGGTAGGAGAGGACCCTATAGATACCATGCTTCCCCATCCGTGGCCCCTGAGTATGTAAGTGAAGAGGAGCGAGAGGAGACATCGTCACCCCGAGATGATAGACCCGCTAGACAGATTCCGCAGGGAGCTCCTCCGGGAGAGGCAGAGCCACCGCACCCGGCAGGGGTGGATCCGTGGGTTCTTATTCAGAGTTTGCTACGACATCAGGCCACAACATCAATATCGGCAGACTACATGGATCGGGCGACCTGCCATCATTCTCCCAGTTATGATGGTCATGCGGATCCGACCGTATTGGACGATTGGGCATACCGGATGAGGGATATTCTGGAGGACATCAGTTGTTCACGTGGACAGTGGGTTCGAGTGTCTACGAGACTTCTGACGGGCAGAGCCATGTAGTGGTGGCGCACACAGAGGGCAGACCCGACTAGGCAGCCTGAGCATGATTGGGACAGATTTATCGAGCAGATGGGAGATCACTTTTATCCCGCTAGGTTCCGCGCTGCCAAGCATGAGGAGTTTCGTACCTTCGTCTAGGGGTGGCAATTTTTGACCCGACCCGATAACCCGACACGAAATTAGCAGGTATGGATTTGGGCTTGGCTGGTCACGGGTCAATTTCGGGTCAACCCGATTTTGACCCGCCAAAAATCGGGTCAGATTCGGGTTATTGGCGGGTTGACCCGCCAACCCGCCAATATTTTTTTTTAATTATTCTGCTAGTGCTACAGCAGCTGTTCACCCGTTCCAAAAACTGAAGAGAGCTAGGGCAGAACCCCAAACTCAAACCCATTCCAAAAAAAAAAACTGAAGAGAGCTAGGGCAGAAACTCAAACTCCAATGCCGTTCGCCCGTTCGCTTAATCGCTTCTAATCAGTTCATCTTCATCACTCTCTCGACGGACACAGCTCGCTGCTTGGTTGACAGCTCTCGGTCGCGATTCCAACGCCGTTCGCCCGTTCCCTCGGTTGACAGCTCTCCGTCGCGATTTCTCTCTCGGTCTCGGACACAGCTCGCTGTTTGGTCAACGGTCGCTGGACGATGCTCGACGCCGGTGGTCGACATCTGGCGCAGCTCACTCTCGCTAGACACAGATCCTTCTCGACCGACTTGAGATAAAATTCGCCAAACCCTAGTTTTCTTGAATTGGGGATTTTGTGAAATTAAAGGCGATGTTGATGTTCCTAACTTCCTATGATGATTCGAGGTAGAACTAGAGGATTTGAGGTTGTGGGCATGTATGATTTTAGTTGCATTGTTGGCTGTCGTCGTTGATTGTCTCTGTTGTCCGTCTCGGTTCTCTGTTGTCTGTCGATGGTCTCTAACTCTCTGTTGGCTGTCAGTCTCTGTTGGCTGTCTGTCCGTCTCTGTTGGATTGAATCCCTTTAATTTTTAGTTGCATTGTTGGCTATCGTCTGCTAATCTATGAATTTATCAGCCAAGGACTCAAGGTTGTAGTGCATCTCAAGCTATGTGTATGTCATTAATATAACAGTTGATTGTATACTATTTGAAAGATGCAGGCATGATTCTTGACAAGTTTATATTTCCTTGGTTCTCTGTTTATGATTTCCAATTCTGCCATTTCCTCATTTGTTTACACTCATTAGTTAAAATCAGTGGATTGTGATGTTGTGTGTATCTACTTGCTGTTGTCTGGTTCTATACTGTCTAGGCATCCTAATTTCAGTATCATGGAGTTTGAACATTCTTTTGTTTCCCTTACAAATTGTAAGATTGGAGACAATTGGCATAGGTTGGATACATGCAATGTGATGGCTGGTTTCTATGATATGGTTCCAATTGCCACCCTCATCTTTATATGAGTTTGGAGGCAATTGAGTGGTGGGATTAAACGTTGCAGTGACTGTGAGTTGGTCTTGCCTGGTTTCTTAAATCTGAAATTGAATATTGGAATTGGATTGTGTGTTGTGTCTCTGCCAATTCTGCCTCTGATTACAGTTTAAGGTTTGTGAATTTTGGTAAAACTGTTGTCTGTAATCTGAATTGAGGCCTGCTGTTTGTTGCTGTTGTTACCTTGTTGTTCTGATTAAAACAGTTGAAGGTTTAGGAATTTTGGTAAAACTGTTGTGCTTGTTCAACAATTACATTTATGATTTATGCATGTTTAAAACTATGTTTTGGAT
>MAYD01425557.1:0-10248 GCA_001909325.1 Ruellia speciosa
TAAAAATTGCTTCTTCATTTCTGGGTAAAACCCCACAATGGAAGCAAACATCATAGGTAGGAGTAGAATTCCTTGGTGCAAAGACTCGGGTTTTGGTAGATTTGACAAACTGTTCGTTCTTCCATTCTCTTAAGCACAAGTCGCGAAAAAGATCATGAATGCCAAATGTGTATTAATTGGACACAGCATCACAAATTTTATCACAATGACCACAAACCTAACTGGCTTTTGTTTTCCCTATGGTGTAGTATTTTTGGATGACATTTATTAGAATGCTACCTTGCAAATATTTACTATTTTTGGATGAAATTTATTAGAATGCTACCTTTCAACTTAATTGTGCACGTTGGATTCTAGTGACAATTAATGACATCAAATAAATTCTTATAGCATAAGGCAAGCTCTCACCGTTAAGAAGATTATGCAGTCTCGTATAGCAAAACTAGTCCACAATTCCGCAGACCCATTCTGTCTTAATTGAAAAAAAAAGGGTAAAAACATCAATTTAATAATACAAAGCTATAAACACGTCTACAAGAATATTCGGGAATTTTTCCGTTGCAACTCAAAAAAGACAGGTTGCTTTTTTGAGTTGCGAAGCAAAAATTCCACCACAATCGATTGGATAGCAACTCTATATTGATGCTGTAGGATTCCGTCACAACATGTTGTAACATATTTTGCAACGAAAACATCGTTGTAAAAAATTGCGACGAAATAATTATGACCCATGGAACTTACAACATTTTGAGAGTTGCAATGGAATATGAGTATGATTATTGTAGTTTTGCGATGAAATTTTTCCGTCGCAAAACAAAAAAGCTAGTACTAGTGTAGCCTAACTGCACTGATACTAGACCTATAAAAATAACAACAAAATAATCAACAATCAATAAAACATGACCACTACACAAAATAATCATCACCAATCTAGCAATAACACAACAAGAAATTCGGCAGGAGGCAAGGACATGTTTTGTCGCCTGGCTTTGCATGCCAGGCAACGACATAGGCTAGGAAAAAGATTTCGTCGCTTAAAGCCTCGCCCCCTTCAGCTTTCATCGCCTATTTTCATTGCATGTCAGGCGAGGAAAATGCGACAAAAATAGGTAACAAAATATAATTTGCCTACATAGCTAGTTGAAGGCGACAACATGTATTTCTTCGCTTGGGTCATTGCTTGTATCGTCGCCTCAGCCCACAAAACTTATAGGTTACATTTATAGAACCTGTTGCCCAGAAAAATAAAAACCTGAAAATGATCAAACTAGAAAACTAGCAATACAATACATAGCTAGGAAATCATAAATCCTGATACATTTTAAATAATGTTAATCTACGATATTATATATGAACATTCTCCAACAAAAATGAAAAGAAATAAAACTCGATTAATCATCCAAATGTCAAAAGTTTTATATGTCAATGTCAAATATTGTAACAATTCCAGTTACACATTAACCAAACATTAGAACCAACTATTAACAACACAACATGGCCAAACGGGCCAACTCAGGATAACACAACAATGTTCAGGTGGCCAAATGGGCAAAATGATCCATTCAATAATTCAAACAATAATCATAAGATATTCTCAATGTTTAATGTTAATTTGCAGTCAGATGAATTCATTCTATCAACAACTACGTCATGAATCGAACGTACGTATTTCAAATAGGAAATGTCAGACTCAAGCACATCACATATCACCATGCACTGTTGTACACCGCGGTACTCCTCAACAAGAGTGAAACTACGGCTCAATACCGCGGCCTAAATCGGGTCTAAACCATCCCAGTAATCCGCGATATTTAATACTGCGGCCCAGAAACCAGTGAATTTTTCAACAATATTTTCCAGAATTAAACAACATCCAAAGGGCTTTCCAAAAACATAAAATTAACCCCTTGCCTGATTCTAAATCCTTGCTGAAATCGCACCCCAAGGTGTTGAAACCCCTAGCCCTTTTGCATGAACCAGCCAACTTCTCGAATTTATACAGGATTCAATGCTCAACCAATTCAAAATCTAAAGACACCTTTGAAAACTAGAAAACAAGGTCAACAACTTACTAGAAGATACCAACTCAAAAATCCAATCGTAGCATATTGAAAACTAGCTTTCAAAATGCACACTTGAATCTGTCACAGTACGACCTTAACAATCAGTTGACTTTAAGCTCAATTTTCTACCTCTTAACAACTCCAAACATGAATTTCAATCTGTAGGTATTGTAGTATGAAATATGCACTACAACTTATCCGAAGAACTCAAGATTAAAAGCCTCCTCCTTCACCAAGAAAAATCACCTCAAAGATAGCTCCTTCACCTCCCAGCTCATTCAAGGCACCACCTCTCCTTTATCTCCCGAGACTTTATGCTCAAATAAGTAATGAAAAGGGGGTCAAATGACATGCACGGAGCCTCGGTATCAAGAAATATTTCAAAAACCAACGCCTTGGCACCTGCGGTATTCACCGCAGAATTGCAATACCGCGGCCTAAAAACTACGGTCTCAAATGAAGTGGGGTCCAAAGGAAGTTCAACAAACCAAGAAAAAGATAGTGCAAAAATTACCTTAAAATTTCAATCTGGTAAAATCGTACGTGCCATAGGTCACTCTATCTACAAGCCTCACGTACGACACGTGTCCCTGAACCATAACACAACAAGATCAAGATCAAGACTCAAATTTTTGGGGTATTACATCCTCTTCCCCTTAAGACCATTTCATCCCTGAAATGAAATGCAAGAAAACTCACTAACCTTAAATGGAAGGTCATAAATCTAAATTAGGATATCAGGTACGCATCGACTCCTCGGTTTCCCAGGTGGCGTCCTCGTGCCCATGTCGAGACCACAAAACCTTCACCATCGGCACGCTATGATGTCTTAACTTCCATACCTGGGTATCTAACATATGAATCGACACCTTCTCACACTCTAGATTGGGCTGGAAATCTATTGCATCGGGGATAACAATCTTCGAAGGATCTACGATATAACGGTGTAACTGAGATGTGGAATACATTGTGAACCTCACCTAGCTCCGTTGGAAGAGCTAACCAGTACGCAACCTTCCCCACCCGCTCAACAATTTCATAAGGTCCAATGTAACGCAACCTCAACTTCTTCCAAATGCCAAAACGCTTTAGCCCTTTCGTGGGTGACACTCGCAACAAAACTCGATCCCCAGGCTGGAATTCCCACTGGCGTCGATGTAGGTCTGCATAACTCTTCTATCTACTCTGAGCCTCTCTCATCCGATCCTGAATAAGTCGAACCTGTCTCGTGTTATCCTCAATCAGCTCGGGTCCCACCACAACAATTTTTTGATCGTTTCAATCAACAATACGCATTGATAGAGGGAAGGACATAACCCAGAAGCTATTACTGTCACTTAAAGAAACTAAGAAAGCTGTAAGGAAAGCGGTAAATAAAGAAGTAAAAAGATAATGTAATTTGGGTGATCTGATCGGCAACCTGTTTTCTGTTAAAAAGGAGGTATAAATACAAGTATATCATAACCGTTACAAACCTACAAAATTACCCACTAATTGCTACCACTAATGGCCCTTAAAGGCTCTTTCAACTATACAATAGTTACTTGAGGTAAAGGGGTGAAGACGTGTGAGAACGTGGGGTGTAACTGTCGCCCACGACGTCATTAGTCGGCTCTTCTTCTCAGCCTTATCCTCCATCTCATCCTCCTTTGGGCAGGGTTTGTCTTCAGTTCTCTCTCATCGACCGTCACTCTGACGGCCCTGCATCTTACCGATCGAGCCTAGCCTCGGCCGTTCTCCCTTATACAGGGTTAATTATGACAGTGCCTCAATGGCCCTATTCAGTACCTTTGGGTCGATCTGGCAGCCCAACTTCAAAGCCATTCGGCCAATCTAACCATCGGCCTCCTTTTATGGTCGTGGCTCGTGGTAGTCATGGTTATTTTTTTCTTTAGGTGTTAACAGTTAGTGACGTGCATGACTCCAATAAATCGCTCAATCACCTCCCCACTATCATTTACGAATCTCAAAACCATCGATATTTGCTCTTTTATTGAAGTATCACGGGCCTCATCAATCAAAAGAGAAAAAAACTTACTCCCAATCTCATTCACAATAGTTTTTCTCACCTATGTTGCATAAGCATTAATAATATCCTTCTGGATTTTGGAAGAAGTCAATTGATTATTCCCATGAGCATTTGAGTTCATTACCTTATCTTTTGGATGACATGTACACTCCCAATTTCAGAAGTTCAAGAAAATTACCCGACTGTGATGAATTATTTGATTCATCATTACCTCGAAAAGCCAAATCGCCTTCTAAAAGAAATATAACCATATCCACAACTGATGTTAACCTAATACGATAAGCAATTTCATCATCTTGATTTTGCTATGATAATACATAATCCACATTTTGCTTTTGATTTTTGAACCCGAAATATTGAACTTTGGCATACTGATGTATACTTCCTTGGCCTCTTTCATAGTCACGGAATTTCTCCTTAGTCTTTTTCCAATTTTTAAAACCAACTTCAGTAAAAATATCATTCCCATTTTTATGGCCTCTACAAAACAAATAACACAAGAAACAAAATGTTGCATCTTTTGCAACACTGCTTTTGAAATGCTCTCAGACCTCGCGGAAATTGATTTTTTTAAACTTAAAATCATGTGGTTAACAAGGCCCTTTGTCAAAAGTCTCCTCAATTCATCTATGATATTAACAGGATAATTATCAATTGGTTTATGTAATTTAGGATCATCAACGATATCATCATCCAACAATTCTACTTTTATTCGGGTCTTTTATATATTCCCCACCGACGTCCCTAACGTCCTTTTGTGAGAGGCCAATGGTTTGACTATTAATATGACTTGTAATAAGGTTAAATTGACTTAGATAGTAAAGTTAAAATCTTTGACCTACTTAAAGTAAATTTCTGTAAACATCCACACAAACATGGCTTTGCATGTATATCTTTTAAGGCGTTGGAGATGTATGTATATTATGATTTATGATTTTTCCACGATATATTATACTTCATGGTTTGTGCTATGTATTTATTTATTTATTTATTTATTTTCAGTAAGTCTTTCAATCCACTTGTTGCAATATTTAATATTAACAAACTTAAGGGTGAAAAACTATATTGATCATAAACATAACTTGAATATTGTCCTAAATGCTGAGGGGCACAAGTTATAATGGATTAGAAATATATTGTACTGAACTCACTAAGAAACCAATTAAGGCAAAAATGGCAGCTTATAATAAGTGGGTTAGGGCTGATGAGATGGTGCAATTTTACATTCTGGCATCTATGTAAAATGTTTTGCAATATCAACATCAAGCCATGATTGCTTATGACATGATGCAAAATCTACAAGAACTTTTTAACATCAAAGTCGAGCAGCACTCGCTACTTAAGGCGGGTATCGAGGCCAAAAATAATCTAAACGTTGTAGTTATTGAAACGGACGTATGGACCCGATGGAGCGATGGATCATGCAGGCTGTTAAAGCTAGAGCCTGTAAGGTGGGGAGGAGCCTAGAGAGGGATCTTCGAAATCTCCTTTCGGGGAATTTTGGATGAAAGTTCAATGAGGTTGTGATTCCAACCATTTAGACCACTATCAACGTAGCTGTCTGTCCAGGCTGCCGTTGGAGCAGCTGTATAGGTCGTCGTTGCCCCATCGTACAGACCATTGTTGGCCCCTCCATACAAGCTGCCACTAGGCAATTCATGCAAGTTGCTATCGACTCGATCATGGACAACGCGGTTATGTGAAAATTCAACCGCGGGGCTTATGTGCCTCCACTGAATCAGGCTGGGGGACAGCATGTGAATGCAGTGCTGACGCCAGCCCATGACCCAATGAATCCGACGGTAGGGATGCCTCTGAATGCCCGACCACCCCTAGTCCATGCATTAGCATCTCCACCTTTACTGACCATACCGCCTTGGCTGAATCAGTTCAATCATTAGGGGATGTGCAGCGCCCCACATCCCAAGACCACCGGTGGCATACCAACCTTAGCTACCAAGGAGAAACCCCTACCTAGGCCTTTAGTGGCTAATTGATTTCCTGAGAGACCAGCTGGGATTGGAGGTCAAATTTAATAGGACTCATATTGCAAACCCTACCCGAATTGGGTGGAACAGAATTACATGCTTCCATAAGGATATCGAACACTGGAGTTGTTAGTATTCTCAGGCGAGGGCAGTCAGTTGACCATGAAACATGTGGCCAAGTTCATCACCCAGTGTAGTGGGGCCAGCTAGAATGAGTTCTCCCGGCTCCAGCTCTTCTCATTGTCCTTGACGGGGTTGGCCTTCCAATGGTATGTGAGGCTACCCGTCTTTTTCGTTTAGAATTAGGTTGAGATGGAAGTTATTTTCTATAATAGGTTTTTTCATGCCTCCCACAGAAAATTCATGTTGGATTATGTATTTGTAATAAATATTAGCCAAATAGGTCGGCAATTTCATGGAGAGGTCAGAGGATGTGGCGTTATTACTCTGTCCAACTCCCGAAACGGGAGTATATTAATATTACCCTAAAAAACATGACATTGGCGATTTGGGAAAAGCTAACAGGACAATCATACTAGAGCTTGGCAGATCACACAAAAAGGGCTTTAGAAGTTGGGTAGGTGGTGACTGAGAGAGAAGCTTAGAGGTTATTTGGCCGAGACAGACCCAACAAATAGTTATGGTTGAGTCAAATTTCGATATTGAGGAGTATGAAAATAAGAAGTGTTTGGCTAAACTCGCTATCACCCGACCAATAGCATGCTTGAATATGCACTCGCTAAAGGGTAAAGAGTTGGTCGCTCAAGATGACGAGAAGAAGAAGTGGTCTTTCGATATCACCAAGTAGGAGCCGATCTTTGACTATATTCTGTGCGAGAACATGATCAAACTTTCCCTAGGGCACCGGATACCACCTCTCGAGGAGTTGATGGGGAGGGGCATTTTCAAGTATCACTCGTTTCCCATGCCATCGCCAATTGTGTTACATTTCAAAGGACTCTGCAGAAGGCTATCACAGAAGGAAAACTGAGATTCCTAGACAAGGCCATGGAAATTGACACCAACTCATTTTCCCCAGCCACAGTGGGCATGGTGTCGATCAAGCCGACCTGGCACACCCGACTGAATGTGTGGGATCGGCTCTCAATCCAGAAGCTGGGGCTGGATGCAAAAGGTATAATTTGGAATATACTGGGACAATAAGGGGAAAACTGACCTTGAAGATAGTATTTGATCAATTAGGACTTCAGCCTAGTCACTAAAATATTCAGAGACACAAAGGTCCGGTCATGCCCTGAGATTTTTGAGATGAATGGTCGATGCTAGAGAGGTTGTATAAGTGGTGGCCAAAGACTTTGGGGAGACGATTATGCAGATCAGTGACCAGAGGGAATATGTAGCTAATGATCAGGACCTAGAAGCCTTTGGCCGGGATTGTCAAAAACAAGTGGACAGTGAACAGCCTGGCCAAAAGAAAACCTAATGTCGAGCTGACACGCAGTTAGAAAAGAAGGGTCCAACAGCTAAGGGCAGCTACTTGGTGGTTCCAAGAGAAGGGAAAGGCAATGACAAAAGAAGAAGGACAAATATCAGAGGATTCGACCATAGATAATCCACAAAAAATCTAGGGCAAAGTGAAGCCAGATGCTCCAGAATTAAGTAAGCCCAAACCTCAAGTTGTCCGGAGATCGAATGGGCGGGCTACACCAGCCCTGTCTGTGTTGATGATCGAAATACTCCTGACCGAATTCTTGCCAGCCGAGCTTCAGCTGGCTGAATTGGAAGGAGATTACAAAACTGATAGGAGCCACTAACCGAGTTAGATGTGAACTCGATTGGATGTTTGGTTCTCTCAACCAATCTCATGCCAAACACCATGGTGTGTTTCAAGCCACTGACTGAGAAAATGGTGGAGGAAGCCGTTGCATGTCCGAGCTTCGATCAATGGGAAACCATTCAGGAATATATTCATTGAAGGAGGAGCCATGCTAAATAAGTTGATGTTGTGGAATGATAACAAGGTGGAGATAATGGATGCCGAGAACAGAAATTTCTCAATCGAGATGGTAGGGTGGATGACTTCCTATACATCCCATCAGTAGTCCCCTTTACAAATATGAAGGAATGGGATGCAGTGAACCTCGCTGGGTGCGAGGGACTGGGCAGGGGTTCAAACTTAAGTTCGTGGCCAAACTAAAACTCTAAAAGGACGTTGTCAAAGATGGTTCAAACCAGTGAAACACGGCGTCATGCAAAGACTATGGAAGTGCCTTGGTCGGCACAATGCCAAAGCACAAGGCATACATGTGCTTTAGGTAAAGTGTAAGCAAGTAGACAGTGCCCCTAGTGCAAAGGCATTCCCTAGGTCACTATAATCCTCTCCAATATTGCCCCAAATCTTCTCACAAGACAAATAAGATAATATTTCCTAATTCTAGTACACAGGGCCTTTTCCTTTCCTTCTCTTAGTTCGGTAATAAATCACAACAAATCATTCCAATGATTTGCCTCTTCAGCATACCGTAAATAACGAAATAAAATCCTAAATAGATCTACACCAATCAGATACATGTAGACAACACACATAGAATGGTCAAACACATTTTGAGGTCATTCCACAACTCTGCCTCAAACATAGTGCCCTAAAAATCATAATCTTCTCCTTTGTTTGGTAGAACCAAAGATGATAACTGAAAATCGATTAAAAGTAGAGTCAAAATAAAATGTCATCCTACAATAACTCTGCCTTAGAGCATCCACAATGCTCTCATCCCCAATTCAATTCAAAACCCTACTTTTTTGTCACATCAGCACCACGTAAAATTTTCACTGACTTTAAATTCACTTCCAAAAGAACAAAAAATAAGCCTGTCGCCTCACTCCCACCTTCCATTGGGGTGTGTGCACCATGCGCGCCAATTGTGTGCTTCCTATGCCCTCCCGCAACTCTTATTTTTTATTATTTATTTTCCGGGGATCCTACCATTAATTAAGTTCAAATGTTTGAATTCAATTCATTCCTTGAACTATCAATGGTGTTGAATTGGGCTGGAGTGGATTTGAATTGGGAGCTTGAGCACCACTGTAGTTCTTCAGCCAAAACGCAACAAGAAAAGGTCACATAAACAAGTCGCAGCCAAAATATTCTTCACATTTCTGTCCAAAAATTAAAACCAACAACCTGTGGAATAGCAGTAGCAGGCATTGATGCTACTTGAGTAGCTCCCACTCAACCTCAAAATTCTTGCAGCTTAGCTGCTCAACATCAGGAGCCTTAGACACCAAAATTAACAGAGTTTGAGGTCGCGACCTCAAGAGTTTGTGAACATTATAGCATGATTACTCTATCCTTGGTGCACATCATTGGTCACAGCAGCATCTCACAAATGACTTCAAAGACACTCTCCATTATCTCAAGTCTCTGCATCAAACATCATAGGCAGGAAAACTGAAATACAATGCAAGCTCAACCTCAAATCATGAACATACACCTTTTGTGCCCCAAATTGTACGGTAAACAATAGATTCAATAAGAGTTTTATAATCCAACAAAATAGAATGCATAAAAATATACGGATACCAACAAACATTGACAGAGAGCCAAAGCAGACAAAAATAAAATCTCATAGCAGAGCAGTAAAAGAAAACAAATAACACTCAATCTGTGTCAAAACCAAAACCAGAGCAGATGACGACAGTTTCACTTCATCAATTTCCCATACCATGGGAAAAGCCATACCCAAAACAAGAGAGAAACCAACCACAAGCTGAATGGCACGAAAGCGTGTAAAAATTCTTTAACAAAAACCCACAACGAGAAAAACAAACCCAGTTAGGCAATATACTGTCAAAAAGTTAGACTGTCGGCCAAAGTAAGAAGAACAACAAAACCAAAAATAAACAAAACAAGAGAACAATCAACACCACGGTGTGTGCAACAACATTCACTCCCTTAGAGCAAGGGCAATGGGGTTGCTGCCACTACTTTTTTCACTTCCACATCATTTTCTCTCTCTGTCACGTCATCGGGCAACCCACTCATTTCTTTTATCCACAACAAAGCAACCCACCTTTAAATTTCTCTCTCCATGAAATCATTAAATTTCTTATTTTATAAATAATTTAATTAATGTAATTAATATTTAAAAATATTTATTTTTTAAAATAAAGAATTCAAAAATTATTTTTTATTATATAACTTAAAAAA
>MAYD01425903.1:0-10289 GCA_001909325.1 Ruellia speciosa
AAAAGTTCACAGCTGAAAAATAATAATGAGAAAATGATGGGATTTCTGAGATTTTGTTCCGTTATTTGTATTGAGTGGAGTGAACAAGTTTGAAGTCTAGGAGATTTAGTGAAATTTCTTGGAATTGAAGCATTCTGCATTATGGCATATTTCCACATTGCATCATTTTGTTCCACCCTTTTGAACCAGTTTATTCCATTCCATACCTCACAACCTAAGCCCCGTTATAACTATTAAAAGACCTTGTGATTCTGGATTTTAGTCTCATTCGTGCAGTGGCGAATTGATAACTTGCAAGTTTACAGGTAAGTCACTCAATTATTTTGTTTGAGAGTCATTTTTCCTTAACCTTGATGGATTGTCGAGTGATGTGAGGGAGTGACCTTAAACTGAAAACAGTGTGCATTTAATTCTCCTTGGGATGAAGGTAGGAACTGGATTTGATTGATTGATTGTGTTGAGATTGTGATTTAGATGAACGAGTTTGAGATGGACGTTTTTGTGTGTGGTATACTGAATCTTTGTTTTTCCTTACTCGAGGACGAGCAAGGTTTAGTGTGAGGATGTTGATGCCTTGCCAAAAGTTAGGCATTTAGTCAATGTTTAAATGGATTTTCCAAATGAATATTAGGATGTCTTGATGATAATTACTTGAAATGAACAACTTTTAGCCAATTTTGCGATCTTATATGTTTTGATGCTATGTCGGGACAAATTGATGTGTTTTTAAGTTTTTCAGACTTGGATATTTGCCAAAGAAGTGCAAAGAATCCGGAAACGCACACAGAGTTGGTAGCCTGGAAGAACTACCGCGGTCTCTTGACCGCGGGTGCAACCGCGGCCCTAAACCGCGGTTTTTTCCAGAATGTTCGAGCTACCGCGGTCACATTACCGCGGTCATATGACCGCGGTCCCCGACCGCGGTCCCGACCGCGGTTCGACAGCGACCCCTAACAGCGGTTTTTTCCAGAATGGGTTCGTCTTCCGCGGTCCCCTGACCGTGGTACCGACCGCCGTGCCTGACTGCGGTCCGCGCGAACCCTGAATCTGAAGACTGACGCAGGCCCAGAGAAATTAGGGTTTTCCCCTTTAAATGAAGATGTACGATTCAGAAACAAGCAGACACGCAGAGACAGAAAAGGAGACGAAAATTATTCATTTTTTACCCACACATTCATATTTTTTCCAAGATGCAAGAAGGGAGGATTGAAGATCCACATCGGAGGCATTCAATTCATCAGATCCGAAAGGCTAAGGCGATTGAACGCCAAGGGAAATTTATTTTACATGTTTTTTGTTTTCAATGTTTATGTTGTCATCAATGAATATGAATTTGATTAAAGCCATGTGTGGCTAGATTCCCAGTTGGGAACCCTAGGATTTTTATTATTTTCCGAATGACTGTTTGACATTCGTTTTGTTTTCTTCAATTCAAGTTTTATTTGATTCGAGTATTTTATGTGTTGGAGAACCTGATCAATTCTACAACTTATGTTTAATTCTATCTTCTAGAGCGGAAGGATTTAAGATAGACAACTCAAATTTGATAACTAGTTAGTGGGAGAACTAGACAAGGGAACTATTGTAGGATAGTGAATTAGGATTCCGGAAGGATACTTTTCATCTAAACTACTAGGATCTTGAATCTGATTAAATTGATTGCGAAAGGATTAAAACTGAATGAGGAAAACATTAGAAACCTAGGGGACCCAATTCTTTTAAATCTTGATATCCATCTCTTTGTGATCTTGGGAATTTATTGAATATTATTTCTTTGATTTATTTTCTTATTCCGAAAACTCTAAAATCCAATCTTTACACTTGCACTTTATTTCCTTTTGCAGCAAGAATACATAAATTTAATTAATTTATCTCAGTCCCTTCTCTGTGGATTCGACTCGGATACTCATCCGGTATTACTTGGACACCGTACACTTGCGGTTAAAAGTGTAGAATTAAATTTCGCACACCAATGAGTAGAACAGAACATAACGTGGGGCTTACGAATTGCCCAAAGCTTAAGGCGATCAACCCGAAAGCTTATCCACTCAATATTTCACTTTACGTTCTTACGTCTTTTAGGGATGCATTAATTCCATTAGTCATCGTTAGGTATTCACTTGAATGTGCCAAAGCCAAAACGGCAGGCTTAATCAATTGCACGCGATTCCGATTACAGAAAGGTGTTTTTATGCAATATGCCAAGCAAAGCACGGAAGCACATAATCAAGATCACATCATTCAATGAGGAAGAATGCATAAGGTTGCCCGGATGCACGTAGAATAAATAAATTCATGACATGCGATTAATTTAAATTTACCCGACCGAATGATATTCGGTGCTTTAATATTTTAGTGGTTCTTATGGTTGCCCAATGTATGCTTCCATACCTTTATCTATAGTCTTCTGAAACTCTACAGCAAACACGATCAACGTCCTATTGGCTGCTAGAGTCAGGTTCGAGTTCACCTACGAGGCGAAAGAACATCTATTTAATTATCCGATCTGATTAGTTAAAATGATTTAGACAATATAAAAATTGTTTAGGATAATTAATAAGTCTTAATGGGTTAAGGAATAATTCTTAAGTCCATGTACAAGCCCAAATCAAATTCATATCCTTAGAATTTAATTTAATTCCACAATGCCCAAATCGGCCCAAATTCACAAGTCCAAAAATCGGCCCACTTGCTTAATTCCATTTCGTTAATTCAAGCCCAATCCAACAAGTCTTGTAAAGTGGAGTATGAGTCATTCTCCACTAACCAATATTTTAAATTGAGAAGTCATCCAAGTGGTGTCACATCATTTCACACTATCTCATTTTTAAATTACTTTTCTTGGAATAGTGGAGAATCTCATGATCACACATCATTACCAACAACTCTTCCAATTCCCCCACCAATCTTACGGATCAACCATCTCTTTTGTAAGAACATTATTAAGATGACTTTGAAGGTGATAAGAACACAGAGAACATCAAGAACTTTAAGAACATTCAAAATTCTTAAGTCCATAAATTATTCTTGGACTCTGCCTATCTCATAATGCCACTGCCAATAACTCCAATTTCGCCATTTCACTCAATCCCACATTCTGCTCGGCTGCCCCACTGTCCAATTTTCCACCTTGAAGATTTCAAATTCGTCCAAACCCCAAACGACTGTTCATATCCATTCCTCACCAAAATCCATTCTTAAGTTCAAAATTACTTGTCAATGGGGCTGTTTTCAACATGCAATTCTAGTAATTGATTTTAGACAATAATTGGTGGAGTTCCAATCAAAGTCCATAATTCCATTTCATCACTCTCGGCCGAGCAACAGCTGCTTCTGCCCAAACCCAATTTTTTTTTGAATGTGATGCATGTTGAATCTAAACCATGAAATCAACTCACCTTGAAGAGGAGATTAATAATCTGCAAACGGATTCCCAATTTGACCACGGGCAAGTGGGCAATCAGACAAATTTTAGTACAGCAGTGAGGGTTTTGGTTTTCTAGAGAGAGTGAGCTGAAGTTTGAAGATGGGGAGGAATGAATGGAAATGTTCTTAAGTGCCCATATTTATAGTGGGAGTCAAGCCACTAATGAATTGCACTTCCATTCCGCGTGTACAATGCCATGGGAGGAAATGGCAATTTCATTTGCATCCATTCCCGCACCATTATGTTACTGCCAACCTGCCATGTTTAAATCTAGACCATTTCCACGTCTTTGATCTCAAATTTGCACCATGCAAAAGATTGCCAAATGCCATGCAGGATACGCTAGAATTCCCGCGACTATGCTCCAATTTCCGCATCTTTCGCCCAATTTCCGCGTCTCCAAGACGCGGAATTTCATTCATGCGTGAATGGCCTTGCACTCCTTTACCTTGCCGATTCTATCATCATCCGGATTCCGCATTTCCTCGTCTTCAAGGACGCAGAAATCCTCCAAACACGCGGAAATGCTTGCAAATTTGCCTAAGTCTTTTCTGATTCTTGCCTTGCTAGATTCTGATCGATATTCTGAATCTTTCCAAGTTCACTGTGAACAATCTGATAGTCTCCGAATATTTTCCAACACTTCATGCAACTTTTACTAACTGTCGCTCTTTAGGAATATTTATTTCATCGCATATAAATATTCTAAGTCCTTATTGCGCCTCCGGATAACGAATTGGGCATGTCGGTCCACTGGAACCCAATCAATTATCCAACTCAATTGTCTAGCCGGATTTCTTCTGATCCGAATGTCCTTAATTAAATTTTCCGCATCTTAGAAATTAATTATTTCCTATAATTAACTTTGAGAAATTTTTTTTTACTCATTTATGAAGGTTCGTAGCACGGGGTGTTACACTCGCCCCCACTTAGGTTAATTCCGTCCTCGGGATTACTGACCGAGTAGACTGACTTGCTGTACTGCGTGACTGAACATCTGAATTGCTGACCTCTAATTCTGACTGATCTACTGAATCGTTGCACACACTGACGCTCTGTATCTGAGCAACTGACACTGCGGGTCTGAATTTCTGGACGACTGCGCTACTGGCTTGCTGATACTGAAACTCTGCCTGATTGAACTGCTGAAAATCTGAACATCTGCCTGACTGACGATCTGATGGCTGAGTCGGAAGGCTGGTCTAAGTTTCTATTCTAAGCGGAACGGTCGATACTAAGGGTATAATTGGTTCTAAGGTCTACGAGCGATCACACAACGCGAGTAGACATACATCATCCCTATCCTAAGGGATACATCACATTCATCAATCATACATCATCACAGAGAGTTCCCGTGAGCTACGGGTTACTGATTTCTCAAGGATCAGTTTCACAAGCATAAATGCAGAAGAAAACGGTTTCTCGCCTCCGTGGCTAAGAAGTTTTTGAAAATCATTTCGATATTATTACCTTCGCAAGTAAGAAATGTAAAGTTGTTATAATCGCGACTTTAAATTTCCACATCGCATCACACCAGCAAAGTCATTTACGTATGTTTTTAGGCGGAGCTGCAGACATCTCTTTACATACATAAATCACCAACATGCCTTTATACGTTACACAGACATATCTTTACATGTTTTATCATCAAATGCATCCTTAAAATCATGCGTCCTACGAAACCTGGGCAAGGCCCTGAATGATTCACCTATATGGCTATTTTATTCCTTTAAAAGATTTTCCCGAAGGAAATGCATTATGATATGCATGCCATGAATGCTAAAGCACAAAAGAGTGATAACTCACATAACAAACAAGTGGAAAGATTCATACGATCCACAAGAAGATCAATCACACAGATCAAACACACCTAGAGCTTACGACTCTATTCTAGGAACAAATGCGGGTATCTGCCCCGAATGGCAGTCTCAAGTCCCCATGTTGACTCATCTTGACCATGTCGAGACCACTGGACTCTAACAAGTCTGACCTCTTTGTTTCTGGTAATTCGGACTTTCGAATCCAAAATTCTGACCGGATGCTCCTCATACGTGAGGTTCTTTCCAATTCCACTGTTTCCGGTTCTAACACGTGTGACAGGTCCGACACGTATTTCCTGAGCTAGGATATGTGGAACAGATCGTGAACATTCCCCAAATCTATCGGAAGTGCAAGTCGGTAGGATACTTCCCCAACTATCTCATAAGGTTCGATGTACCTTAGGCTCAACTTGCCCCTTACACCGAAACGTCTTATTCGCTTAATAGGCGATACCTTTAGGAGAACCGATTCTCCTAACTAGAACTTCATATCCTTTCGAGCCTGATCGGCGTAGCTCTTCTGTCTATCCTGTGCTGCCCTCATTCGATCCTGTATTACTGTTACCTGATCCATCAGGTCCTGTATTTGCTGGGGTCCAAGGACAACTCTGTCGCTTGAGTCATTCCAAGTTAATGGAGTCGTACAACGTCTCCCGTAGAGTACCTCAAATGGTGCCATGCCTATACTCGCATGGTAGCTGTTATTGTTGGAAAATTTGATTAGCTTAAGTCGATCTTCCCAACTCCCTTGGAAGTCGAGCATACAAGCTCTCAGCATGTCCTCCAGAGTCTGTATTGTTCGCTCAGTTTGCCTATCTGTTGCCGGATGATATGTTGAGCTCATCTTTAGCCTTGTACCCAAGGCTTCCTGAGTCCTTTTCCACACATTGGACTGATATCTGGAGTCTCTGTCTGATATTATTTCTTTCGGTGTCCCATACCGTGTCACCACATGTTTGATGTACAGCTCTGACAACTTTTCAGATGTCCATGTCTCTTTGATCAGAATAAACACTGCGGACTTGGTCAATCGGTCAACGATTACCCAAATGGTGTCCTTGCCTGTCCTAGTTCTTGGTACCCCTGTCACAAAATCCATCGAAATGGATTCCCATTTCCATTCGGGTACCTCAAGCGGTTGTACTAGACCCAACGGTCTCTGATGCCGAATCTTCACTTTCTGGCAAGTCAAACACTTTGCCACGAACTCTGCCACTTCCTTTTTCATCCCCGACCACCAAAAGCTTTGCTTCAAATCCTTGTAAAGCTTGTTGCCTCCGGGATGAACTTAATAAGGAGTGGTGTGGGCTTTTCGAAGGATCGTCTGCTTTACATCTGTGCATATTTCGGGTATGCACCATCTTCCTTTGAATCTCAGACTATCATCTGGATGAATGACGAATTCGGACTTTGCCTCCCCTTTTAATACTTTCTCTCTGATCTTGGCAAGTTTCTCATCTGTCATCTGCCTCTGAATAATTTCTGCGTAGATCGTAGGAGTGATGACCATTGAGTTCAACGTCAATTCTGATTCCCCGTACCACAGTTCAAGATTCATCTTTCGAATCTCTTTGCCTAATTCTCGATTTAGGAACATTGAGTACATCACATGACTCGATTTCCTGCTCAAGGCATCTACCACCACAGTGGTTTTGCCCTCGTGATACAAAATCTCGGCATCGTAGTCTTTGACTAACTCTATCCATCTTCTCTGTCAGAAGTTGAGCTTGTTCTGTGCGAAGAGGTATTTCAGGTTCTTATGATCTGTATAAATCTGACTCCTCACCCCATACAGGTAGTGTCTCCATATCTTCAGCGCATGGATCACTGTGGCCATTTCTAGATCATGAGTGGGATAGTTTTCCTCGTGTTTCTTCAATTGCCGTGATGCGTATGCAATTACCTTTCTGTTCTGCATTAGCAAGCACCCAATACTGTTCTTCGAAGCGTCTGTGAAGATGTCAAAGTCTTCACCCTCTGTTGGTAGTGTCAAAACTGGCGATGTGGTCAATCTGTCTTTTAACTCTTGGAATGCCTTCTCACAAGCTTCATTCCATCTGAACTGAGTATCCTTCTTGGTCAATTCTGTCATAGGCTTGGCAATCCTGGAGAAATCCCTGACAAACCGTCGATAGTATCCTGCAAGTCCGAGGAATGCGCGAACATCTGTTACATTCTTAGGTGTCGGCCAATTCTGTACTGCCTCAACTTTTGCTGGGTCAACTGTCACACCTTCCTTGGTCACTATGTGTCCTAAGAAAGACACTTTATCCAACCAGAACTCACAATTCGACAACTTCACGTAGAGCTGGTTGTCCTTCAAAGTCTGTAACACGGTACTCAAATGCTGGGCGTGTTCCTCGAGGGTCTTTGAGTACACCAATATGTCGTCGATAAAGACTACAACAAATTTGTCCAAGAATGCCTTGAACACTCTGTTCATCAAGTCCATGAATACGACTGGTGCATTGGTAAGTCCAAAAGGCATCACCGTAAATTCGTAATGTCCATATCGTGTTCAGAATGCTGTCTTATCGATGTCCTTCTCTGCTATTCTTAAATGATGGTATCCGGGTCGGAGATTAATCTTCGAGAATGCACTGGCTCCTTTGAGCTGGTCGAATAAATCATCGATCCTGGACAGTGGGTATCGGTTCTTGATCGTCACTTTGTTCAGTTCTCGGTAGTCGATGCACAATCTCAAGCTACCATCCTTTTTCTTCACGAAGAGTACAGGCGCACCCCATGGTGAGCTGCTGGGTCGGATATACCCTTTGTCCAATAGCTCTTTCAACTGTTCGTACAATTCCTTCAGTTTGACTGGCGCCATTCGGTACAGAGCTTTATGAATTGGTTTTGTCTCGGGTGCCAAGTCAATTGTAAACTTGATTTCCCTGACAGGCGTCATCCCGGGAATTCTCTCTGGAAACTCGTTCACGACGGGTCTGTTTTCTAAATCTGTCAAATCGGAATTCAGGTCGAATGCTGAACACAAGAAAACTAGGTAGCCCTTTCTGACTATCGCTGTGAAGCTGATTGCCGAAATCATTTTGACTGTTGGTTCTCTCGCATACTGTCTGTATGTCACACGATGCCCATTCGGTGCTTTCAGTCTCAGCTTACCATTCTGACAGTCAATCTGCACTCTGTACCATGTCAACCAATCCATTCCCAGTACGATGTCAAAATCGGACAACAGAAACTCAATCAGATCTGCCGGAAAGTCAACACCCTCTATTCTAATCGGCACACTCTGGAACATCCTATTGCAAGGAACAGCCTTGCCGGATGGTAGAGCTACTACCGTCCGAATTTCTATAGAAGGCATCAATCCACGCACAGAAGAAAAACGAGAAGAAAGAAAAGAACACGAAGCACCAGAGTTGAAAAGAACAAAAGCGGGCGTATCTGAAATCGAGAACTCATCGGTAATGATGTATGCTTGGTTGTCTACCTCTGTCTGGTTCATGATATGAAGTCTGTTCCCGGATGTCTGCGCGATGTGTTTCCCTTTATCTAGGAAATTTCTCTGTTGCGGTGCTTGTATCTGTGGGGTTTGTGTCTGCTGAGTCTGTATCTGTGCGTTCTGTTGCTTCGGTGGATTGGTACACTGCTTGCTGATATGCCCTTCGCGACCACAGTTATAGCATGTAATCGGTTTTCCATCGCATCGGTACCCCAAGTGATCCTTGCCACATTTCCTGCAACCTTCCCTTGGTCCCTCAATCTGTTTCATCTTTCCTTTGCTTTTACTTTGAAAGGCGTTCTACTTTTTGTTCTGTCGAGGCTGGTCCCTCTGGCCTCCTTGTCTGACCATTTGCAAGGGTTGAGCATCCTGAATCACGATGCCCTTCTGTCGTTTCTTATCGCGGCCCTCCTGCTGACGTTCTTGGTAAGACTGATCTGACCTTCTTGCCTGATTTGCGGCCCGCTCATACATCTCCTGGACAGTTGTCAGACCCAAAGCTGACACAACATTTCGAATGTGCGGGAGCAGGCCTCCCTCAAAGTGGTCTACCAAATACTCATCAGTTTTACATCCCTCTGGTAGATACTTAGATAATTCGGTAAACTTGGAATGATACTCCGCTACTGTCATTCCTTTAGTCATTTTTAGACTTTCAAACTCACTTGCTTTGATTTTCCTCATGAAAGTGGGGAAAAATCTGGCTCTTAAGTCGGCCTCGAACCTGGTCCAATCATAAGCTGCATCATCCAGCTTCTCTGCATTCACGGTTTCCCACCAATTTCGGGCTTCACCATCAAGATAGTGGACTCCTATATCCACTTTGTTACCCTCGGGGCATTGGGTCACTCTGAACGATCCGTCCATTCTACTTAACCACCTTTCAAGTTCTGCAGGGTCGGTGGAGCCGAAGAACGTTGGTGGGTTAGTTCTGGATACTTCCCCGAAGTAGTTTACTGGGGCTCCTTGATTCGGATTCATACCCTGGTTCATCCCCTGATTCATTCGGTTGATAAACGCCATAAACTGAGTAAATTGTTCCACGGCCGGTGCATCGGGCACCTTGTGTAACACCCATGTTACAGAACAGTCTTTTCCGGTGAAGAATAGTCTTTCCGGTGCCGGAAAATGAGTAAAAATTTTTCGCGAAATTAATTATAGACCCAAAGGTTGCGAAGAATTTTATTAAGGACATTTGGACCCAAAGGATTCGACAGATCGGTTCGAATAAAATAATTAATTGGGCCCAGTGGAATTAAAAAGCCCAATTACGGATAAGGAAACCCAATAGCGACAATGTGTGACATTTAGTAAATAATATTCTCCGGGATGGAAAGTGGAATATTAAATGTCTTGATGGATCAAAGTGTGAAGTTTGGGAACTTCAGGGACTAAATCGGAATTTTGGAAAGTGGGAGTGCTGAAATTGAAGATTTGGAACAATCAGGGACTCAATTGTATTAAATTAAAATATTGAGGACCTGTGTAACATCTCGTGTTACAGGCGGACTTTTCTGGTGTCTGAAAATGAGTAAAAATTTTTCGCGAAAATTAATTATTAGAAATAATTAATTTC
>MAYD01428125.1:0-11471 GCA_001909325.1 Ruellia speciosa
AAAGATTACCTCTAAGTTGTATAATTTCCGGACAACTTCCATGTTTGGGGGTTCAGATAGTTCCTCGCAGCAATCAATGTAAAGTTTCATCACATGTTTTGGCACCATAACTGCTCAAAATAAGACCATTTCTGAGCAACCACAAATTTATCCTATAAACTACACGGAACAAAATGGTTGCTCTTATCTTTCAGGTTATAGAAAAGCAGTCATCACAGAACCAAAAAGATAATAATCCATCATCAAAGGGAACTCATGCAGATGCAGACTTTATATCCAATCATATGCTTAGTAGAGTTTGTAGAGCAGGTGTCAACACTCGAGAGTCAAGACATAATTTGAAGGGAACCGTACTTGATTAATCCACATACTATCATTTGCTCAGCATTACATTCAATCTACTGAAAGGAGTTTCTACACACAAGATCAATAAAAATAAACTTGGATACATCCAATATAAATCGAGCTGACACAAGACTAGTGTCTATGATATATAGACATACTCACAAACCACAGGTTCAATTTAATATATTTCAAGGCAAGGCATTTTGTGTATATCTGACAAAATTGTATAGTATGAGGTATGACCTAAAACAGCTTTATCCAACACTTGGAATCTATACCCACATGGCCACATTCTATGGTCCTTTGCCTGATGCCTCTTGCTCTTTCATACAATAATATCGCATGGAATTGAACATGGAACATGATTGACCACAGAACACTAACAGTTACCTAACCATGGCCCCAATACGTTTGATATTTTTCATCAATTACATCAAACTACACACATATACATACGCAATACCATGCTTTATTGTTTTTTTAAGGTGCAGAGTGGGACAGAATTGGAAAATAAGTTCTCAAAGAATCGGTCAATGACATCAAGTTTGAACCTTATAATAGAAAAATAAATTGCACAGTACACACATACAGTAGCAGAAAGAAAATGTTAAGACAATCATTACAATTATGTCACAGATTGTAGACAAAAATGCGAAGATAATATAATTAATATATAAATTGAGTAACACTAAGGAAAGATATAAGGTGAAAAACAAATTCCATGCTTGTTACACACAAAAAAGAAGACATAATAACATTGTTATTTTCAGTTAATTTTTTATACTTATGATTCCTAATTAAAAAAATAAGATTTAAGAATATAGTAAAATCATTTTTACAATCAGAACTATCATGGAAAAAGTAATTACTTATATTTTTAAAAAATAATAATAATTTAGAAGCTACTTTTCTCGCTATCAAGAAAAAGCTGTTTATCTCTACGCATAACATTAAAAACTACTTGTCAGGAAACACAAAATATCAACAAAATTAAAAGTTATATAATATAAATTAGTTTCCTGTGGCATTTTGATTTTAAAAGAAAACAAATAATTTATGAAAATATGCACACAAACACAAAATAGTTTATCATATATATTAGTTATATGAAAAATATATCTACATATAATATATAAATAAAATAGATAATAATTGTGTAAGATGATAATATAGTTTAAACTTATGCATAAGCTAATTAGTATTAATGTTGAGAGTAATGAAAGGACAAAGTTCTTCCTTGTAAGTTTGGAATAACTAAACCAAGGTATTGGAAAGAATCACCAATTCACACATAAGAATGATTATTTTACTAGAATGGTCCTAATGGGAAACTATACCAATCATGCTTTTAGCGGAGAAAGTAGATTTAATTTACTCTATTCTAATTTCAGTCACATGGCAACATATAACTAGTTAAAACAAAGTCAGACGATTATGAAATTTTATAGTCCTATCTATGAGAAAGATTAGAAAGGGAATACCACATCCAAGCAACATGCATGATGATGAGCACCACAATGAATCCATAGAAAACAAAGGCACCAAAATTGAAACAAATTTTAAAGAAACATAAATAAATAAATCAAATCAAATCAAATCAAATTTATGGTGAGCCAAGACCATCCTGACTTTATCTAAGCTCACAAGAAATGCAAAGGCATCAAGAGTGATTACAGAATCTTGTGTTGTGTCAGCAAGTACTTATTTGGGTATGATGATTCTCGCCACCCTTTTTAGAAGAAAAATCCCTAGGAACTTTAGAGGTTTCATGAAAATGACGAATGATGCATAGCAAAGGATAGTAGCAACAGAGAATGTTACTGTTACAGCATACAGTGCATTAAACTTGTAACCATGGGCGACCCTGCCTTGGGCTGGGGTGGGCTCCAGCCAGGGCTAGGCCCACCAAATTAATTTTTTAATAATAAAATTTTAATAATTTTTTTATTTTCCTTTTATGATTTTTTAATTACTTATGTTTTTTTGTTTCTAAAAAAATCTTTTGGTGTCCTATTTATTCATTAATTGTTTTCTAATAATTTTATACACATCAAACATTAAAAATTTTAAACATTTCAAGATGAAACATGTATATATATGCATAAATAAGGGTAAAATATACTTATATAACTAGTATTATAGGCACATTCGATACGTGTGTAACAACTGAAACCATACCACCAACTGAAACCTCTATCCAAGTCTTTTCTGGTGCATGATCTCTTAAGTTGTAAAGTGTTTCCACTGATTCAAGAATTCTCTCACCACACTTCAAATGTTGAATAACTGGCACCAATCCTGCTGATATAGAGAAAGGGGTATTAACAGCTAGTGTAGTTCAATTACTGATGAGTACTCAGCCCAAACCCAAAGAACAAAGTTAGGATATGCATACTTTTGTGGAATGCATTCACTCACTTAAATCATCTAGGAGTAGATCCTATTAAATTTACGATACACAAAGACAAACAAATATCCTTCTAAACCATTCACACCAAAAAAACACACTTTCACCATCTAAAACAGTAACCAAACAAGGCCTTGGTTTTTGGTAATGAGTTATGTAGAGTTGAGAAACCATGATCATTCCATGAAAAGAGAAACCTTTGTCTGCAAACTGCACCATGACAAGATTGTGAAATGTCTAATGACAGAAAGCATAGGATAAGAAAATTGTTAAGAATGATTCTCAATCCATTGCAAAGCTAATGACAACAACTCATAGTTCCAAGTGCCAATCTATCATAAATAGATCTCAATACAGAGTTTTCACTCAAGTATTGCCCTTCCAATTCTATATTTTTGTAACATACAAAGTGTAACCTAGGCATTCAATAAACATACGACAGAACCAGTTGCACCAAATTCATATTTACAAAAGTAAGATTACTAAAGTCCCAATACCAAATGTCAATTGAAACTTCCATTTAAAATTTCCCACAAAACATGTATGATGCCTTCTCCCTGAACATGGTCCATTCAAGTAAAAGTAAGAGAGTAGTTAATAAGTAGAGCTTTGCACCAAAACAACTAACAAACTCTCATTCCATTATTGTAATTAGACAAACTACCCTTACCTTTAACATGCGGACACATTAATGGGATATTACAGACTCAAAGTAAGCCGTTTGTTACTAACAAATGTGTAAATCAAATTTCAAGGACCAAGATTTCCGCCCACCTCTTGATCTTTTTTCTCTGGAGAGCTGTAAATAGTACATACATGCCAACTCCACTTTCATCTGTTCCATGTCCAGGTTACCATTAACACTGCACAAATCTAGGTCCATATGAACCAAATCTTGATCAATTTGGAAGACGATACGTTGCTGCCACGCAAGAGTAAAAAATCAGTGACAAAAAACATTTGTAACAACATTATATACCTTTTTCATAGATGCATCGTCAAATGTTGCTATCCATCAGGGAGTAACAAGTAAAAGTACCAGTAAAATTTGTGCCATCTTAATCGATAGTATTGTGTCGACACAAGTTTCGAAAATTATTCAACTGGTCAAACCATATCTTTAGAATTCAATTTGGCCTAAGGCTTTAAAACAATAATAAGTTTTGGAGGCTTTTGACAAAAGGTTCAACACAACAAGCACGCATATCCACAGTTAAAATTTCAGTGTGAAATTGATCGAAAGAACTCTAACACATGCCATTTCCATTTCCATTAGTATAAAAATACCCACATCTTCACATGCGCCGGTGACTCCAAAGTCTTTGACGTCCTGTGAGCTAAATTTAGAACTCCTCGATTTGCAGGTACTGGTACTATTCTCAATTTTGGGAGAAAAAATGCCATCAGAACTTCTCAAGGCAACAGGTGAAACATCCTACATCATACAAACTAAAATTCAAACTGTGCCTGACTAGAATTTCACATTGATTCAGTTGTAAGAAGCTTTCACCTGGGCTTCATGAACTGGGATAGCGGCAGATTTTCTGGTTACTGCAACGCAGGTGATTTGGTTGAATTTTCTTTGGTCAATGTATTAAGTGTTGAGAAAGAACAACATAAATTGCAGCTTACACTCATCAGAACTTGCAATGCCTTCAGCTGGACACTTGCTATGTAGTCTCCTCGAGGAACAATCATCTGCATTCTCGCCTTCATCATCGGAAAGGATAACTCGGACACGCTTACGGTTTACTGTAAGACTGCCAGTGGATCTGGATACACTCTCTCTGGGGGATTCACATGGTCTGGGAGAAATATCATGGGCAACTCCACAAGCAGTTTGCTGCTTTGCCATATTTTTATTGGATCGAAGTAAGGATATCAAAGGTATGTCTTCATTTGATTCATCACCAACATCACTGGGTATTCCTCTCAGGCGATTTAATTTACATTTCTGTGGCGATATGCTACCATCAGACCCATCTTCCATTGACATGATATCCAACTCTGTTTTACTCTCAGAACAGCAGTCCGGTGAAAAGACTTTAGCCCTGAGTTCTCCATCTTTGGACTGCTTCAACTTGTCTATTAACAACTTTGTTCTCCTGAAAAGTACACAATTTTTCACCCAAATAAAATAGCCATTCTGCACCAGCCAAGGTCACAAAAACATTTGAACCTTTTCATGATCCTGATGGATTTTCTATTGATTATTGGAAACACCTTTCTCAATGGCTAATATTCAAATATGTCAAAAACAGATAAAAACTATGTACCCAGACTCCTCCACATCATCAAAGCGAATCATGTAGCTATAATGCATATTTTCCAGAGCAGACTGCTGCAAGGAAGCCAGGTTCCCATTAACAGCAATCCTGCCAAAAAATATACCAGCTTCAGCATATGTAATCAATAGATACGGATTCATGAGGGAGGATAGTAGAGGTTCACATGTCACATAATATGAAGAGATAAAGCATGTCATCAAGAGCGCATACAAGTAGCTCTATCTGCAGTAGTTCACCAAATGCATGTACTGTAGTTATGAATAATGGATAAATTTTTGGATGTGCAGGGGGGAGAGAAAGAGCGCAAAAAGGAATTCAGACGACATAAAAGAGGAAGAAAAAAACACCATAGGCACTCAATTCCCACGGAAGTAAAGAGTGAATTGAATTAATAGGAACCGAATCAGATACAATATATATGATACTTAATAAAAATAAAGCAATTGTAAAGGTAATTGCCTGTATCCCTCTTTAAAAGCATCTAAAGCACCTTCCCAATCACCACTGGTGTCCAAAACATCTCCAATGTTAATCTTCGCTAATGCCTGCCCCTGGCATACAATGGGTTAGTAAAATACACTTACAACCATAAAGTGATAGTAGTAAAACATATTCTGTAATATTGTTATTCAAAATAAGTGATGATAACTGCAAAATAAATTTTGATTAACTCTAAATCCACTTTGGGGACTCTTCCTACTGGAAATGAACATATAATACAGTTGGAATAATGAGATTAAGCACCTCCAAATTTCCAATCAATCTATAGGTTTCCCAGCCCTTCCTGTACCATTTAAGGGCTTTGCTGAATTTCCGGAGCTTCTGGTATGATTCGCCAATGACTAAAAAGGAGTCACTCAGTTTCTCTTTATCACAAAGTTCACTTGCTATCCGCTTCTTCTTTTTTCCATATTCACGAAGCTAAAAACAGTTCAAGCATTAATGATACACCAATACCTCAACAAGTATTTGAGAAACAAGAATTAATAACTTATAGTTGATAACATACTTTTATCCATGCAAAGATCATCCTTGATTTCTCAACAAGATAATCAAGGGAGGCATTCTGCTTTAACAGGCATTTCCTTTCACCATCTGTGCCTCTAGCAATTTCTGTGTTCCTTTCAAGCTTCTTTAAGTTCTGCACTTCATTTTTTAGTTCTGCCATCACTTTCATTGCTTCTCTTACAGTGTCAATATTTTGATCAATTTGATCTACTAAAGCATCCTCATCTTCCAATGACTTTGCCAAATCATGTGCTTTTTGATAAGATGCTATGGCTTCGTTGTACTTTTGATTTCTGTAATGCAATTCACCAAGATTAATGTATCCTTTTGCCTCCCCTTGGCAATGCCCTATCTGCTTGCAGATAAGAATATCTTTTTTTATATGCTCATAAGCTTTTTCCCATTTCCTTAAATCCAAGTATACAATTCCAAGATTATGATGGAGTCTGCTACGCGCATCATCATGCTCAATGACCTCTTCTTCATCACATATCTCTAATCCTCGGGTAAGCATCTTCTCTGCTTCACCCAAGTTGTCAAGATCAATTTCAAGCATCCCAATGTTATTGTGAGCATCAATATACTCTTTTATGAAGGAAACCCTCTCAGAAGGTGGATTTTCCTTGATAGTTCGTGCTAGTTTCATGGAAGATCTGAAATACTTCTTAGCATTCCGTACTGAGTGGTGGTCATCTTCAGATTTCATAAACATTTCATGGTAAGTTCGCCCAAGCTGAGTGCTGGCTCTTTGTTCCTCAATGAGGTCGTTTTGATCCTTGGCAAGCTCTAAATGCCTTTTCTGCCACATATAGATGCCATGTGTAGGAAAGGGATTAAAGCAGGAGAAATTCAGAAGCTACATAAAAACCAGCAATCTGCTACGCAAAGGCTTATTATGCCCAAAAAAATGCAATGGAATGATACATGAAAATTCGCCAATTCCAAAAACCATAAAGAGCTCTTAAAGAAGATTTCCTACAGAGTTGAAAACTTGGGTGCAGAGGAGAGTAACCAATAAGGGCATGTTGGTTTAGAGATGAGATTGATTAATTATAGTATTAACCCTAATTATATGTTTAGTATCCAAGATAAAATTAAAATTTAACACAAAATCATAAATTTTGGGCAAATGAATCATAAGGATAAATTAAGTCTATCATATCCCTGCTTGGGAACAAGGAGGTTTATCAATTTTCTTGCCAGTTATGAAAAATACACATTAGATAAGCAATACAGATTCAATGGATTTAGATACCACCATGTAATAGCATAACTTTAAGCCATCATATAGAATGTCAGTATCCATGGGAATCAATCATAATGAAATTCAATATAAAGATCGAACACACAATTCCCGAAATGAAAAAAGGAAAAAGGAAACCAGGTATAAACACTGAACCTGATAAACTAGAGCGTCGCTGTACTGGTGAAGACGGAGATAAAGTTCGCCGATGGACTGACAAGTTGCAAGCAGCTGCTTCTCCGGTAAGTACCTGACGGAAACCTCGTAGTCCTTGCGCAGCCACCGGAGAGCCTCCACATACTCCCCTTGGTTCTTAAGTATGTCTCCGATGACGTTTGCCCAACGCGCCTCCTCCTGACGATTACCCTCCGCTGTCGCCGCCCTGTACGCCCTCTTCGCCGCGCTGAGTTGCTGCTGCTGGGTACCCTCCTCCTTCCGACGCATTATTGTAGGGTAAAATCGAAGACCTCCGGTGAATTCTCGGTGTGGTAACTGACAACGGGGGTTTTGGATTGGGGGTTTAGGGATTTCTTTCCATTGCCCAAGGCCGATTGCCGAAGCCCGAAGGGGCTGAAGCCTGTAGGGATGTGAGAACAAGTGAAATTCCCGCCAACTTCACCAAAGTGCATAATGCGAATTATTGCGGTTTGATGAAAATTAGAACCGGTTCGGTTACAGTCCTATAGGACTTTTTGGGGTATATAGGCTTTTGTCCTTTAGATTTTTAGCTCTACCGCTTTCTTTGAGTCATTCGATCACTCGAGAGTACCTTTTTCTATCGAATCTCCTTCTAAAGTAGACCAGAGAATGAATGAATTCACCTAAAAGGAAGGAGGAGCAGTTCAAGAGTGGATTGCTACCATATCTTGACATAGCCTCAACAGTGTGCAAGAGATGTATAAGAGGGCTGAAACATCTCCAAAGCCTCAAACCATCTAAGGAACCAGCAGTCAAGCAGCGACAAGGCTCAAGATGAACAGGCAACGAAAAAACAAAAGGGCATTGTGATCAGAGATGCCCGCCCGATCCAGGCAGTGAGGCCAGGAGGCCGGAAAGATCACATTCCTCAGAATCAGCACCAGAACAAGGGGAGGGGCAGAACATGCCAGACTAAGAGGTCACAAAACAGCTGCAGAAAGTGTGGCAAGCAGCACTATGGTCGTAGATGTGATGAAACCCCTTTTGTGTGCTACAATTGCGGACAGGAGGGACATGGCATGAAGAGTTGTCCCAATTCGCCGAAGCAAAATATTGGACAGACATTGCAGCAGCAGCTTGGTACCCAAAATCGAGAAAAACATATCATGTAGGCCCCAGCTTTCAGGTAAAGGGGAAGACTGAATGATTCAACCGCATAGAGGCGAAAGGCAGAGTAAACATCATAACAGGTACATTCTCAATCCATGATAAACCTGATTTTGTACTGTTTGATTCTAGCGCTTCTTGTTCGTTCTTGTCTTCGCATTTTTCCGCTTTGTGTGACTTGATGCCGGCAGTAAAGATTCGGAAGGTAGTAGTTTTACCTTCCGGCGAGGCCATTCCTTACAATAAGTTGTTTCATGGAGTTCCAATCAGAATATGAGGTGTAGATTTCCTTTCAAACATGATAGAATTTCCCTTAACTGACTTTGACGCCATGTTAGGACTGGATTGGTTAGGATAGTTTAGGGCCAAAATCGACTGCCTTAGTAAAAAACTTCCAGTGAAAAAAATAGAATAGACCTAGGATCACCTATAGGCATAACCCTAATGAACCATTAATGAAGGTCATTTCAGCAATGAAACTGCAGAGTCTGATCAGAAAAGGATACCCGATATTCTTGTGTTCAGCTTTTGACTTGAATACTGACCAGTGGTAAATGAGTTTCCTGAGGTATTTCCCGAGGAGATACCAGGAATGCCACCGAACAAGGAGATCGAATTCACAATTGATCTAGTCCCAGATATGTGACTGATCTACAAGGTACCATACCGAATGGCACCAGCAGAGCTAAAGGAGTTGAATGCTCAATTGTAAGAACTGCTTGTAATACCCGATATTACTAAATTGTATTAATTCAGAATGAAATTGGATTAATTAAGAAATCCTGAAAATGTGTGAAAATTTTTCGCAAATTAATTGTAAGAAAATAATTAACTTTGAAGCACGATAAATGGAAAACCGTTGTGATTTGGTGAAGTTTGATTTCAGTCGGCCGCGTGAATTATTTCAAAAGAATTGAAATAAAGGGGCTAAGGGTTGAGAATGGTTAGGTTCGACCAAATTAATTTGTGAGAGGTGCAGATCTTATAAATTAAGGAATTAATTATACTTTTAGGAGATTGAAGAAATTCTGTCATGAGAACTGGAATTCCAAATGTGTCCCAAAAAATAAATAAAAATTAATTCCACGCGATATTTAATTTATTTTCTTGAAGGGAAAGTAATTAAATAAAATAAAATCGTGAGTTGAGATCGAGATAAATAAATTATTTTGAGTAGTGAAGAACCCAAAATAATTTATTGGACACGAAAGAAGTAGCTTGGCGTATGGGAGCCCCATTTAAATCAAGACCCATTGGAATTGGGGTGGAAAATTAGATTTTGAAGGTTTGAGGGCCAAATTGAGAGAGAAAGAAACTTTGGGTTGAAATGGTTAAGTAAAAGATCTGGGGACTAGATCGCATGTGACAAAGGAGTCGGGGGACTAAAGTGCAAAGGGGGTGTATTGGAATCAAATAAACAGATTTAGATCTTTTAGTCTGTCAAAGTCTTTCTCTTCTCCCCAATTCGACACACTAAATCCCTCTCCTCTCCTCACCATCTGCTGCTTGAACCTTCATCCATGGAGGATTTGAGTTTGTCAATCGAGTATTAAACGGTTAGATTTTCGAGTCTTGGATCTAATCCTTGAACTCGACAATCTAACTCTCAATTTTTAAGATCTCGTTTGAAGGATGTGGTCTTGCGATTTTTGGGGCCTTGGTAGTGTTGAATAGTTAATCTCTCGAGTTGGGTAATGGTTGTCAAGTTTGTGGATTGGATCCTGCAACTCGACAATCTAAAACTCTTGCCGAATTTCTTTTCCTTTTCGGCCGAATCAAACCCTTTAAAAGGGATTTGTAGGTTTGGAGACATGTGTTGTTTCCCCCACTGTTGCGAGCTCTCTCGGTTGAAGGTTCCCTTGTTCGAATTGAAGGTAAAACTCTAAACCCTAGTTTCCATTTTGTGGGGATTTTGTGGTTTTTGGGTTGATGTTTCGGTTTTGGAATTTTGGTTTTGCCTGGTGATGATTCAAGAGGATCCGAGGGCTTGGGTGTGGTTGGATTGTTGTCTTGCCCTATGAGGATATGGGTCCGAGGGCTTTGGAGTTGGGTGTTCGATTTTTTTTGTTGTGGAGGCTAAAGGAATCGAAAATTTGTGGTTGGGTTTGGCTCGGTCACTGTTGTCCTTGTTTTCAATTTCAGTGGATTGGAGGTTTGTGGGTGTTATTGTTCTTTTGTTTCCCTCACCTTGTGGTGAAGATTGGAGGCATTTGGACAATAGCCTTTGGGCATGTTGGTTGTTTCCAGCTGTGGTGTTGGTTGTTGATTCCAATTCCTTAATTTTCCCTTTCGACCTAGGGCGTGATGCTGGGGTTGGAGATTTTGGGATTGGAAATTGGGTATTGCCGATGAAGAAATCGGGTCGAGACCAATTCGAGGCACCCAACAATTTGAGAAATTTGGGTGAAATTGAGGTTGGTCATTTATGGAATCTGGGCAGTGTCTCATGATGTTCTTGGGATGTTCTTCATGTTCTTGTTAATCTTCATTTTGTTCTTGGCTTTGAGGTGTTTTGATCCATAGAAGTAAATTAGAATGTTCATGGGCTGTTAAGGGTTATTGGACCGTGAGGTAACTGGTCTTGACTTAATTGAATAAATGCATTTGGGCTTGAGACATGTGGACTAGACCTAATTGGATTCATGGGCTGGGCCTTGAATTAACTAATTGATTAAGAATTCAGACAGGCTGAGGCAATGTGGGCTTTGGTTGATGATGGATTGGATCAGTTTTTAGTGGGCTTGGGACCTAATTAACTTTAAATTAATTGGGTACTTTGATTAATGAGACATTTAATTAATTATTAATAATTAATTAACATGTCTCCTATGATGATGATGGGGTCTGGACAAGTGCAATTGATACTACTCTTGAT
>MAYD01428229.1:0-11917 GCA_001909325.1 Ruellia speciosa
TGTCAAATGGGTCTCATCACTTTAAGCTTTTAGTCATGAGATTGTAATGTAATATGGTATAAGATTTGTTGTGTCCTTGGTTTTGAGTTTCCCATCCTTCTAATAGCAAATGTGATTATTTTTATTTTGCCAACTTCTTTTAATAAAGTAATGTTGAAAATGAGAGTGACAGGATCTGCATAAACATATCATGGCTACCTGACATAAAATAAAAGTTTTAGAACTGCCATTAATTTGCACTACACGACCTGCATCAACTTATTTGTTTGATGTCTTCATCTTGATTTTAATGATTTCCAGTGTTGCAGAGGCAGGCAAGTTATGGTTTTCAATTTTCTTACGTGATTCAGGTCTGGAGATCTTGTTGAAGGAAACCCTGGTGCAACTAGTGGGGATGACACGGTATGATGAGCCTCAAATAGAGATATCTTGTTCTACATAGACATCTAAGAGTTGGTGCTACGCTGTGCTTCAATGTTTATCACTCCATGCTTCAGTTCATTTTACCAACAGATATCTCACTGTAGGTACCATATCATTCTCTCTCTTGGTGCAAGAACTGGCTAGGATCAAAAGTGAACATTACAAGGGCTCCCCAGGTGTTAATAAGTGGCTCTCTCTTTAAATTACATCTATGGTGTCAGTTGTATTTTTTATGACCTTTTAATTAATACTCCCTTTGTCTATATATATAATTCATTTAGCTCCAAAAACTTGTTCATAACTATAAGTCTTCTGACTACTTTATTCAATTTGACAATGATTATTTTTATTTAATAAGGTTAAATGTGGTATTTTAGTATATTTCTTAATTTACATGTAAAAGGACTTGTAATAACGAATGAAAGGAGTATTAAGATAAAAGAGTGGTATTGCCTGCGGTGCACTTTATAGTTTATAAATTTATTTGTATATAATGAGCTATCTTTAACTTCTTTTGAACCTCTTTCATCATCATGACATCAACTTTTTTTCAAAGTGGGTTTTTTCTACATGGTTGAAACTGCAGAATAATTTATTGCTACCTCTTTCAGTGGCTAAAAATTTGGTATTACATTTTACTATTTGGATACCTGTTTTTATGATGTACTATGATGTCTCAGCAGGGTCAGCATTCTGGCTGAGATGTCAACTTATCTCATGTTCCCTGTCTTCTGGTTAAGCCAGCACCTAAACTCGAATCACAAAAAGAATGTTACATATATCTCTGTTAATTGCAGTCAGAGCACGACGGTTCAGATGTCCATGTGAATTTAGATGTCGAACATCAGCCTGAAATGGATATAATTCCTAACATGACAAGATCTCCGAGAGTCAAGTACATAACCTATTATGAAGACTCTGAAAGTGTGCCTGGGAAGAGAACAGCAGTTTGGGAGCTTGATAAAGGTAACAAGATCATCTTGCTAAGGTTGTTAGGCTGGTTTCCAGTTTAATCTATGTTTTCTTTTGACAAAATTATCTCAATTGCAGCAAATCACAGGAATATTGTTAGATCTCCAGTACTGATGCGGGAGCTGTGGCTGGAGGTGTGGCATGATATGCATCCCTACAAAAAGTCCAAATTTGTCACCAAAGGTTGGAGCCGTTTCTGTTATTTTTTCAACATCATTATCATCACCATCTCATTTTGTCACACTCTTGTATCTTAATACACAAGCCACCCGTGGACCTCTGCGGGATGATGATTGCTATTGGGATTATGGAAAAGCTCGATGTGCATGGCCAGAACATTGTGAATACAGGTCTATATCTATCCATCTTGGAAATCCAACTTCTGTAACTACTGATCAAATTCCATGATGGTTCCTTACAGTATGCTAAAATGTTTGTTCATGCAGGTATCTTTTTGGAGATGTTCATCTAGGGCAGAGTTGCCGAATAAAAAACTCCTCGAATGATCTGCTGTTGAAATATGTATAAACTATTAGATATTTTGTCGAGGTGAGTTTATCTAAATTAAATTTCTGCAAAAGTGTGTTCTAGTTGCCTATGGATAGCCATGTCCTGGAATTTCGAAATTTCTTTTGGTGTTGATGAATTGTCATCTTCTAAGTTTTTCCCTCTACATTAGAGCGATTATATTGATCGCCCATCACCATCAAATACAGTCAAGGCAAATATTATCATTTCTAGTTACATACAGCTAATTTCTTTTTATCCTTTCTATTTTAGCTTTTATTTTTTAATTGAGCCATTTGGAGGTCTCCTAAACAACACTGAACCATTTAAACATATTGATCTTCGTTTGTCATTATATTGCATTAAACTCCTCTATCTCCTCAGTATTACCTTTACATGCATTTACAGGGAGTTGTTTTCTCTTTTCCCCAGGTCTACAAACATTTTAACCCGGACAAGTCTGCTTTATTCCGGAGGCCTAGCTATTTATGCGCCATTCAAGTAAAGCACACGGTCTTTTTTGCTCCTCAGTTTTGCAAGAAGTGCCATGCTTCGGGTAACTTGTTGCAGAAACCCGGACAAATTTTAATTTATATTTATTCATATACATTCAAGAATTACAAGGGGAGGACTTTTTTGGCTGCATTTTTGGGTTAGCAGAACTGTCAATACACTGCAGCACCATGCTTCAAAATAAGGACCTACCTCCTTTGATTAAGAGCACACGGATTCAGCATTAGGGGTGTATCTCTTCGGGTTCGGGCGGTTTTTAGTAAAAATTTGACCTGAGCCAATAGAAGAAGGTTAAGAAAATTTCTAATAATACGAGTTGTAAAATTTTATAAATTGAGTGGGTTTGCATTAATCGGTTTATTAACTTTTGTGGGGGTTGGCAGGTTAGAAAATTAATAAATTTGATTTCTATTAGTTAATAAATTTACATTTTAATTTAATACCACATATTGTAACATAATATGATTATGTTAAATCAAATTTAAATATATCTATATAAGACTGATGAAAAAGAAAAAAAATTATTGAAATATATGGTATGAATGAAAATTAAGAAGGAATCGAGTCATAAGTTTTGTAAGCCAATTTTTTGGGCTTGGTTGCCATTTATGTAGGATGATGATTGGGGAAATCTTTGATTTTGGACTATGTTGTTTGCTTTTCTTTTTTTTTTTCTTTGGCAGTAAGTTATCTTGATTCTAAATGTGTGTAATAAAATTGAGACGGGATGTGCGAGTGGAATTCACAAAGGCTTGACCATCCGTGGTCTCTGATTGAGATGGGATGTGCGGGTGAAGGGTTATAGATATTTTTAAGCTATGGGCATAGATAGGGTATAGTATATTGTTTTATTTTATTTTTTACCTATAAAGGAAAAATGATATTTCATTACAATTAACTGCATGTAACTGTCAAGATACCAATTGAAGAGATTCAATCTAGGCTGTAAAGAAGTGTTTCATCTGCCTTTCTAGTTCTCTTCTTGATTGTTCTCTTTAACTAGGCTATCATTCCTGACCCCATTTTGTTAGCATCAACGCCAGATTCCAAAGCATTTACCGCTGTTGACTCCTTGTCATCCCCAAACAGAATATCACTGCCAAACTGTGGAGCATACAGTCTGTACGATTCTCGTATTTCAGTACTTGCGTTCTCATTTTCTAGTGTTTCCTTTTGATGAAGTTCTTGCAATTTGTGAAGGGCTTTTATAGCTGCATTTGCAAGCCACTCTTTATCATCCACATCTCTGCAAATGTCAACAAGTAATGCTTGATGTTTGATTCATTCAGTTGAAATAAATATTGACATCCTCAGTCCCATTTGGCATATACCATTCTACTATTCCCTCTGCATTGAATGAAGAGCCAACACATTAGAATACTTGAAAATTGAATTCAAACAGCTGCATTATACCTTGGAGGATTCAATCCAGCAGAAACAAAGGTAGCTTCCACATGAGACCCAATATCCATCAAGATATTTACAGCGTTATCTGACAGGTATCCTCCACTTCTTGCAACCTCAGCCAGAAACTGGGCATCCAGGATGAACTGTTTTGGGCAAAAAGACTAAGACGAGCATACATGATATGCCTATTTGAGAATTCATTTTAACTAATGTAGATGACGATCATGATACCTGCGTGAACTCAACCTGGTGGTCTGGTAAACTCTCTTTATTGATTCTCCAGATCTCTGATTTATTCAACATCCTGTTGAAAGTGGCGTCTGTTACCTCCCCAAGTAGGCTTATTAACCAGTTGCTGTCAATGGAGTCATCCTCTCCAAGCTTCTGTAGCTTCTTTAGCTCCAAATACAGTTCCTGACCATGTGAAAGGCCATAAGGTTATATATACTTAATTCACTTTATTGAGTTTTGAAGAGGATGGGGGATACCAGGTAAGGAACAGATGGAATCATATCACAGATTCTCGGATCACCCTGCCTGCTGCTAATGCAGATTTCTGAACCAGACTCGTGATCAGCATCTGGTGAGAATATATTGGATATGAACTGGTCAAGAAAGTGTACTTTGAGTTGACTATACATGTCTCGAATGAGCATTATATGATTCTCAATTTCAAAGTCCAAGTGCTGGATGCCATCAAAGAGATTTCTGACAATGCAGGAGAAGAATTGCACTAATGTTGACAGGTTTGCTAGAACAGAAACTCCTTGAAGAGGGGATTCGGACAAGTTGATTCTCAGATGCCGTTCATCTGTGTCTTTGGTGAAGGCATGCTCGAGGATGACAACATATGATTTGAATAAGCCAATGATTCCTTGCAGAACTGGTCTCTCCATTTGAAGGGTGATCAGTGGCGAAATGTCTTCTACAACAGACTGAAAACAAGGGAAGAAAATAATGGTTAGTTACCATGCTATAGCTATGTCAAGAGTTTTTGTTATGGCATGAATAAAGAAAGCAAACCTGGAGCAATGTTGCAAATTTCCTGCCGCTGTTGCTGAGAAAGAAATACTCTGGCTGTTGACCGGTGATTGCACGACTCTGTCCTGTCAAGATCCCCAGTGCACGGTATTTGCCCAGAGCCCATGTGTCGGTCGATGTGAAGATACTTATAACTCTACTCAAATGGTCTGTGTGTAGCTGCAAGGCCGCTTCTATGCACGGGCAAATGTGCTCTATCAGACATGGCTGCAGGAAGATCCTCTGCTTCTCGAGTAAAGAGCAATACGACACTGCAATCTGCATACCCTCAACTGCTGTTAACAGTCTCCCACTTGTTTCGGATAGGGATTCAATGTACTTACACAAGCAAGCAGCAAGCGTTTTGATCTCTTCAGAGGCCCACTGAGTTAGTTCCAAAGCATAAGGGTAAGTTTCTCCGTGGAATGCCACAAAACTCCCTACAGCTTGTGAGATCATTGAACATACAAGTTTTGCTACTTGTTGAATAAACAGCAGACCCGGGAGTTCTTTCAAGGACTGCAGATTGCTTATCTCAGATGCAATACGTGAGTCATAATACTGAAGCATTAGCTCCGTTGCCAGACGAATGTCACCTAGTTGGCACAATCCAAGCAGAGCTTTTTGCAACTCGGGTGCAGACACCCGTGGATGTTTAGCTACAGATATGAGAGAATCAGCAAGCATGGCTTTTTTCTCAGATATAGTGGAATTATAAGACGTTAGCTGATCAGTGGATATTTTTTCGGCCAACTGCAGATGTTGGACAAACTCAGCCTCCATCTCCAACAGAGCTATAGTGTCATCCAACCGGTGCTCTGAGAGAAGCGAATCCAAGATTTCGGAAACACTTTCAGTGTGCGTCTCTAATGTGCCGGGAGATGATGGTTGATTGAGTATAGTTTCTTGATTCACGGATCCTATAGCATCCTTGGGCAAAACCCTTGAAGAAATTCCGTCATAAATATCTCTAATGATTCTCCTTTGTGAAGAAGCCTGGTGTTTCAATCTCAGTACCTCGCTTTGCAAGCAGTTCATCTCTTTCAGAATTCTGTCAACATACAATATTTAAATATATCAAGGAAGTTAAAAAGATCCAACGGAAGCAACTGTGCAAGAGAAATTTACTGTTACATTGCAGGGGAACAATAAAGATTACTGACGCAAGAAAGGCAGCATAATTCCAGAAGACGATCTTTTGAAAATCGTGATCCGATTCTTGCTTAAGCTCCAGAAGTTCAGAACACAGATGCTGAACACCCTAATGAAAACCAAGGAAAATCAGTTTGAGACAGAGGCCAGTAAGTACTAAGGAATGAAGCTGACCTTGGCCGTCATGGACTGAAACTCAGTCTCCTCATCTTGGTCGCTGGAAACAGACGAAGACGATGCTTCACTTGTTTGCCCTTGTGTAAAATCATCATCGGCCATTCCTTGATTGTATCCTTGGTGGATTAAGGATTGGTGAGGGAAGTTGAAGAAGATGTGATATAAAAATTTTACAGTAGGAAATGCCGAGTTTCCACTTCATATCTACTTGTCGTCTTCTGCTGCCGGCTATTGTTAGACATTGTTGGTGGAAATCTTTGGTTTATCCGTGTGACTCTGAGTGTGGAGGAAAGACGAAAAAGACAACATTATTCGGGATTCTTGAAAATTTTCTGTTTCATTTATGTAATTAGCAAATGACATTTAGCCATTCGGGATCCTTTCCTGCCGCCAATCACAATATATACTGTCTGTCACAAATCACAATCACCAACTGATTTAGAGATGCAAATGCAACTCTCAATCTTAAATGAAATTCCAGAATATATACTTGACAGGATTCAGGAGGTCTATTCTTCCAACTTCCAAGGGGATGGAGATTTTTTTACTCGAATACCATGGGTATGATTAATAGGATATTGTTACAGGGTAAAATGTATATTTGGTAGTTCACCATGAAACAAAAACAGCAATCGGCGAGCCAAAAGACATGCAAGACAATTGATGGGCTTTGTGGCGAAGAACAAAGATTTGATTTTTGAAGAAGGAAAATGAGAAATTTCAAAAGGGCGAAACCCAATCCACAAGACAATTGATGGGCCAAGGTAATAGTGGCAAGCCCATTGTCCCTTGCAGTTTCCACTATCACTCTTTCAGCGTCTCCTATACGCCTTCGGCAATGCTAACTTGACAAAGGCCGACATTTTCAAATCAGACAAGATATGAAGGTTGCCGGAAGCCACTACAAATACCCCCTCACCATTTCCTTCCCTCGTGCAGGGGAATCTTGCCGGAAAACACCTTTTTAACATCCTTCAGCCGGTCGGGAGGATTTCTGCAACTGCAAATCAGATCTTCTGCACAGGGTTAGTGTTGTTGACGAATCTTGATTCGATTTCAGATGAATATTGTCAAGCAGTTGCTACCCATCAAGTATGGGTTTCGAGCGGCCAAGAATCCATGTCGAGGTAATTTCTCTTTCTATACAACAACATTTACTCACCTGTTAGTCTTTACAATTCTTCTGCCGATTGCCCCAATAAGTTTTTCCCCTTGTTTAATTTGTAAGGAGTTATGCGTCTCTATGAACTACATTGGATTGATCTTAAGCTCAAATTTACTCAGCTTTTGGATATGATTATGAGAATTGCCCTTCAGACTTGTTTTCTATGGATGCATTGAAAATTAAACTATGCTGAGGTATCTTGTAATGAAATTTGATTTAGGCATGCGTTTCTCTCGTTCATTGCACGATAGTTCGGTAGAGGTCAGCTCCGAGGAGCAGGAGGTTGTGATTGCCTTGGGAAGTAATGTGGGAGATAGGTTGCATAATTTTGATGATGCCTTGGAGAGGATGAAAAAATCGGGAATCCGAATCACAAGACACGGTTGTCTGTATGAGACTGAGCCTGCTTATGTAACCGATCAGCCTCACTTTCTCAACTCTGCTGTTAGAGGAACCACGAAGCTTGGTCCGCACAAATTGTTGGGAGTTTTGAAGGAAATTGAGCGGGACATGGGCCGTACCGCTGGCATTCGATATGGACCGAGGCCAATTGACTTGGATATTTTGTTTTACGGGAGCCAAGTGATTAACACGGATGCTCTTACAGTGCCACATGAAAGAATTTGGGAGAGACCCTTTGTAATGGGACCGTTAATTGATCTGCTTGGGCTTGATATGGACAATGGTATAGATAATGAGACTATTAAGTCCTGGCATTCGCTTTCAGGGCATTCTGGTGGACTTTTTGAGGCATGGGAGAAATTGGGAGGCGAGTCGTTGATTGGAAAGGACGGAATGAAAAGAGTATTGCCTGTTGCGAATTCTTTGTGGAACTGGTGTATGAAAACCTATGTAATGGGTGTTCTTAATGTGACTCCCGACAGTTTTAGCGATGGGGGAAAGTTTTTATCCATTGATTCAGCTGTTTCGCAGGTTCGATCCATGGCCATAGATGGCGCGGATATCATTGATTTAGGTGCACAGTCAACACGGCCCATGGCAGCTAAGCTGTCTCCCGAGCAAGAATTGGATCGACTGATCCCTATCATGGAAGCTGTCAAGGATCTGCCCGAGATGGAGGGGAAGTTAATATCTGTCGACACTTTCTATTCACAGGTCGTGGTAGAAGCTGTCAACAAGGGCGCCCATCTCATCAACGATGTATCTGCCGGACAGCTGGACTCTAACATGCACAAAGTTGTCGCGTCCCTTAAAATTCCCTATGTGGCGATGCACATGAGGGGCGATCCTTCCACCATGCAGAACAACGAGAATCTGGTGTATGACGATGTTTGCACAGATGTTGCAACCGAGCTATACATGAGAATTCGAGATGCTGAGTTATTAGGTATTCCTGCCTGGAGGATAATCTTGGATCCGGGGATCGGATTCTCTAAGAACACCAGTCACAATCTGGACATTCTTACTGGATTGCCTAGCATCCGGTCTGTGATTGGTAAGAAGAGCTTGGCCGTGAGTCATGCTCCTTTACTCATAGGGCCTTCTAGGAAAAGATTCTTGGGAGAAATCTGTGGCCGGCCAATTGCGACCGAGAGAGATCCAGCCACCATTGCTGCAGTTGCCGCCGGTGCCTTGGGCGGTGCAAATATTGTGAGAGTACACAATGTGAGAGATAATAGAGATGCTGTTAAACTTTGTGATGCAATGCTGCAGAGGAGGAAAAGGGGGTAAAATCATTCCAATTTTGTGTTCTTTTTTGGATTCTCGGATGATTCATAATTGTGCAAGAATAATTCAAGATTTGAGAAATGTATGATTTTTTTTGGGCATACAAGACATGACTTTATTTTACATTCATTTTTTTGGGCATAGAAGACATGACTTTATTTTACATTCTACTTAATGAGATATGATCAAGATTAGAATGTTAAAGCATCACTGAATCAGTCGCTGTGTATGTGGACACCAAAGTAAATTTCACATAACAAATATCAGACATCATCATCTGTGAACGAACTCAGATTATTGGCTGCATAGCCATTATAAAGAAGCAAAAAATAAAGCTACGGAAAAAAGGGAAAACAATAGCTTAATACTCGAGGGAACAAATAAAACACAGAATGTTACAAAAAGATTGCATATTCAGAAAGGAGAATACGCGCCGTTGCCGGGGATCGAACCCGGGTCACCCGCGTGACAGGCGGGAATACTCACCACTATACTACAACGACCGGATGATGTCTGTTGACAATACACCAACTTTTCACAATATGAATAATGATAGAAAGCCACTTCAGAGTTTTGATTTGCTGCTGGTGGCAGTTTTTTAAACATTGCTAAAAATAAATCACCACCATTAGATGTAAAATTAAATCAACAATTCAAATTAATAAAAGAGTAATATAGTAAAATCTGTTACTTGCTTAAAAGCAATACATAATTGTTTATTTAATAATACTTTAATTGTAGGAGATGGGAACTTAATTAGTTGAGTTGATTAAATCCTAACCTCAAAAGGTTAGGATTGTAAAAAAAAAAAATACTTTAATTGTAATTATTGTTTATTCTTTCTCACCTTATAAAATTTTACATAACAAATAATAACCATCCACTGATCCACATATTTAACAATTTTGTCTCTCAAGACCATACAATTTATTTTTTTAATTATATTTATAGAATATATATATATATCTTCCGAGGACAAAAACATTTCACTTTTATCTCTTAAACATGATTTCATAATATTTCTGAAACAATATATCAACCAAACAGCCTATAAGACTGATATAATCAACCAAACATGATTTCATAATATTTTTGAAGCAAAGGACCTTGTCTTAAATTAACAAGTCGCGAACATTTAATATTCCAATATAATCAACTGATATAAATATTTTACCCAAACAATCTTCAAATATGGCATAAGACTTAGTATGGATAATTGAAAGCAACAATCTTATAGAAATGCAAAGATGATGGCCAAAATCAAATTGGTAAAAAAAATTTAGAAATTGGTTTCAAATTCCATTGAAGCTGGAGAATAAGAATAATAGCAAGAGCCAACTTCTTGTAGAGAAAAACAACATTGTGTTAAAAGAAAAGTGGTGAAAAACATGCCTCTCCCAAGTCCCAAACTACTCAGCAACTGCCTCCAAATGCTTCTCCTTTTCCTCATCATCCATGAAAGCAGTGATGGGAAAAGACTTCCCTACCCCCACTGGAGTCTTGAAGTAAATCCTCTGAGTGTGAGCACCTCCACTTTCCTCAAGGCTCATCTCAACAATGGGCACCCACAAAAACAGCTGCTTGCTCTTTACACCTGTCATCTTCTTCATCTTGCCTTTCTCCACGTATGCAGTCACCTCAGCGTCGTACCTCACCAGGGTGTTGGTGCCCGTGAAGAAATGCTCGTAGGGCGCCTTCTGCTTCATCCACACGAACCCTGTGTCGCGCACCAATCCGCACTCTTCAAGGTCCTTGAGGGGCAGCACGCCTTTGGGGAATCCTAGCTCGTTGAGGAGCGTTAGGGAGTGGTTGTAGCACTCATCTGCGCCGTGGATGACCTCAGCGCCGGCGCGCTGGTCTTCTTGAGGTTTCTTGCTGGACATTGTTGGGGAAGATGGGAGTATGTATTGATTGTTATGGGGTTGAATGATGGGGGGATTGGGATTGGGATTGGGGGTGGGGCTTAAATATGGAAATTGATGGGAGACTAATTTGAGGTGGTTGTCTGGAAGTTGAGCTAAACATTGGTGTGCAGATAGAGTTGCTCACCAAATAGTTTGTTTACTAGTAAATTGACAACTCATTCAATGTAAGAACAGCCTCACCCCAATCTACACCATTAGCGGTTCGACTATCCAACTCAATAATGCATACTTGTAGGCTATTAAAAAGTGGGTTTAACGCAACTTTTATTAAAAAACTTAAACACACACGTGAATGCATCATTCATCATTAATACATACTTGTAGGGCTTTAAAAAGCGGTTGGATCATGGACACGTTGAAAGTGTTTATTTTTGAAAAATGTGATGCAAGTAAAAAAGGTAAAAAATCCCAATTTAATGCATAAAAACTCTATAAACCAAAAGGTTCTATTCATCATGAATAGCAGCCGTCTTCTCTTATGGGGAAACGTGAAAGTTTAAATATGCAATAATCACACACCAATACAAAAAATTATGCATTTAATGCATAAAAACCTCATAAAACAAAATATTCTATACATCATTAATAGCAGTCATTTTCTGTTATGGAGAAGCGTGAGAGTTTAAATATATAATCATCACACAACAATACATAAAAACCACAAAATTAGCGGAAGACGAACTGATCACATGCTGAAATAATTATAAAAGTAGACAAAATGAATACAAACTCGTAAAAAAATGAATAATTAATTAGGTTCTCTATCCAAAAAGGATTTAAATATAGATAGACATTATTATTGTTAAAAATTCGACCCATTAATATAGTTAATCATTAATGTGAATCTCCCATACAAAAAAAGGTGGAATTTTATTGCCTAAATTATATGAATCCACGAAAATATATATTTTAATGTGTTGTTTAATGTAATTTTTGTGTTTTATTTAAAAATATGTGTGATACATAG
>MAYD01428284.1:0-12949 GCA_001909325.1 Ruellia speciosa
CTTTAGTATATCAACTTTTGGTTGAGAAAATCTTTTTTAGAATGAAAAAAAGTGAACTGGGAGGAGTAAAAAAGTAAAAAGAAAAAGGGATGATATGCAGTAAATCGGAGCTAAAACCCTAAATTAATTCCATTCTTAACAAAACAATTAACTTATGTAACTGATAGGACAATGGATCTGATCATTGGGCCTAGAGTTAACCCAATTGTCAGCCCATTAAGCTTTTAATCACATCACAAAGTATTGGGCTTCAGAAGCACCTATCAATTTAACTAAATTATGAGCCCATTGGGCTTTCAATTTTGTTAATGATATAATTATCGTTTACAGCTTACGTATTCTTTCATTTTGTGGAATGCAACAATCCAGTTCCAGTTTCCACTCGAGGATATTATTTCCCAATTCCCCAATCTCTGCCCTTGTGCGCTAGGGTTTAAACGAAACCTTCTCCAATTCATGATTCACATTCGTTTCTGGTAATGTTTCTATTGATCTTTCATCTAAATAATTGGTATCAACGTGAATTTGTTTATCGTTTGGAAGATTGGTTTGCGGAGTTTTTATTAAAGTTTCTTTTTATATCGCCAGCTCAATGGTTGTGTGCTTTTCGTGTGTTTAATGGGTATGTATAATATGCTTTATATTCGATGAATTTGGCACAATTTTTGTCTTGTTCTAAAATATTGGTTAGTGAATTCTCTCCAGTGACTGTAAATTCGGAGGTCATTTTCCTAGCACAGTTGATTTCGCTGCGGGGATGTTGTTTTATAGTTTTTGAGTTCCTTGCACATGTGGTATTACCTTTTTAGCAGTTGTTTATAAAACACATGTTTATGCTGATGTATCCTAGTTGTTTGGGCAATTTAATCTAAACTGAGCACACTTCTGAGGATACCCCTCGCAGACACTTGGTGTCAAGGTAGGAAGCCTGATATGATCCAACAAGTCCTCTTTCTCTTGCATTGTGCTTTTATGTATTGTAAATGTAACAAGTTTGGGTCAATGTAGAAATTAAAACCCTTGGTGTCAATATACGGTAACTTTCCCCCCTTTATCTTGGTGGATTCTTTATTTGTTTCCAGGGCACTGCCATATGCTGTTGCCCATGAAATATTCAAGTCCAGTATGAATCCTGTTTTATCTTAAATATTTGTCTCTAAGACACAGTAATATAGTAAACCATCAAATATTTTAAGTTCAGCCCTTTTAGTTTGCAGCTGTGATTAATTTCAATTGGTAAATTGTTAGTTTCTCTTAAAATCTTGTTTTTGTAGTGTATTATTAATTTTGTTGTGACATCATTTTTATTCTTTCCAGTTTTGCTTTCAGATTTTGAAATTAATTTGGTTGTGAGCAATTTTTATCAGCTCATGGTTGTAAATGGTGTGCCATGGCGCCATATCCTGTGGTGTGGCGCAATCCTTCTCTGTGGCGCACCGTGGCGCGCACCATACGCCATGAGGTGTACCATGGCGCACCTCAGACAGGATTTTTTTTTTCAAGTTTTTGTAGTTTATATTTTATTTTTTGCAAGCAACTCAATCCTAAACTAGGCAAGTGAGATGGAATTATGGATTGTGTGTTACATTTTCAATTAAATGTGCTTTATCTTGGATGTTGGATATGTTCAAAACTTTGATTTGGGATGTATTTTGAAATTTTACTTTGGATTGATAAATTTTTGCCAAAATACCAAATGAAAGTAGATCAGTTTTTTTTCATTCCCAAGGAAGTGCATATTTTACCCAGATCTTCTTACATATTTTATCCTTTCCAGCTTTACTGTCAAGTGCTAATATTTGGTAAATGTTTACTTTAGTTTTGAAGTTTTGATTTTGATAATGTTTTGCATTGCACCCTCTGCAGAAAGAGTGGAGAATTACTGTTTCTAGCTGGGTTTAAAGTAGAAACATCAAAATTCTTATTGAATTGAAAAGATGCTACAGATTCGGCTTAGCAAACCTGCCAATGAAATTGGTGCAAGTGCAAAACCTGCACCTGTGGATACTGTCACAGTTGCCTGCCCTGATCATCTTGTCTTAGCTGATCTTCCTGTGGCCAAGAGTCTAGGTTCAGCTAGTGCAAATGCTGTTGTTAAGATTATTGGGCGGAGGTCCCGTCGCCAGCTTGGTGAGCGGGTTCATTTTTGTGTCAGATGTGATTTCCCTATTGCAATATATGGGCGCCTGGTAAGATTTACATTTACAGTCTCTCTAGGAGATGCATTTTGAATTCTAGCATTATGTATCTAGACAAAGATGACTGACATGCTGAATTTGTCATTACATGTGTATTCATGGGAACTTTTCTCTGTGAAGTAACAGTCTTACATTATTGCAGAGCCCCTGTGAGCATGCCTTCTGCTTGGATTGTGCTCGAAGCGACTCTCTCTGCTACCTGTAAGGCATATGTTCATCCCATCATGTGTATTTTCTAACTTCGAGAGAAGGAAAGTAGGCCAGCTCGGTTCAGGTTGCTATGTATTTAGGTCTCCACTGACCTGTTGCCAGCCCGAGTTTAACTGCTTAATATTACCTAAAAAAGAATACATGGAGTAATAGGAAACACAATTTATTTGCTCGAATAACAAATATAAAAACACTCACACCTACAGTGCATTAACTAGTCATCACAAATAGAATGTAGGCCCATCAGATGATGCTATATGTCTACATCGAGGTGAGAATGTGGTTGTTCTACAATTGGAAGTGTCTCTAACTCTCTTAGATATAACTGAAGACATATTAAGCCATTAATGCTAACACTACATGCTCTTTCAAGTTTTTAAAAGTAACTAGATTACAAAGTGCATGAACATTTCTGCGATCTCTTTGATTAGCTTAACATTCTATCTGAATCTTAATATATTCAACTATGAATTTATGAAGTTTGCTTCCTGATGCTGAACGATGGTAGGTGTTTTTGATGGGATCAACTGAAAATCTGCTTATTGTTGATCTTTTTATCTGACTGTTTACCTGGTTGCGTTTATGCTGTTGACTGATTTTGATTCATCTTTGTTATTTATCTTGCTAGCTGTGATGAACGCATTCAAAAGATTCAAACAATCAAAATGATGGAAGGAATCTTTATATGTGCTGCCCCCCACTGTCTCAAGTCCTTCTTAAAGAAGAGTGAGTTCGAGTCTCATATTAATGAGATCCATGCTGACCTTCTTCACCCTGGCAAGGACAGGGAAGGAAATGAATCAGAAGCAATTAGTGCTAGGAAATCTTTAATGTCGGAATCCACAGTTCAGGCACCCCCACGACAAGTCTTCTCTCCAAATTCAAATTCACAGGTTCATGATCGTGAAGACAAAATGCAGCGTCCGCTATCCAGGGACCAGCATCCTACAAGACCAGTCATGCAGCCTAGGCCAATGACATTGCCACCTTATTCTGGACAAGCTCCAAACCATCCATCAGAGCAACATATTGAGGGGAATCAATCTCATGCCTATGATAGAGTGGCTCCCCAAAGCCAGTTTCCCCAGCAAAATTTTGACCCTCGTGGCCTGGGAGATTTGCGACAAGATTCAGGTCTGATTCTGGTTGTCGAAAATTATGTGTTGAATACACCCTTAAGAAATGCCTTGTGAATTTTGATTAACCTTCTTACTCTGTTGTACCAGCCAATCCAAATTCAGTCATCACTCCTCCTCAATTTGGTTATGGTCCTTATGCACCTGATGGGCCTCAACAGTTCTTTGGTGCAACATATGAGATAGCAAGACAAGATTCTACTCCGGAAGCGGGACCGGGACAGATGTTGGGTTTCCAGCCGGGTCCTACTGGATCAATGAATTTTGCACAAAATTACCCTCAGCCATGGAACATGGCGCCAGGTTCTGTGCCTTTGGAACCTCCCATGGTACCCAAGGGCGCTTCAGATGGTTTTATGAATGTCGATCCCCATGGAAGAGGATTCTTTCAGGGTAATTATGGACAGAATGTGGGAACCCTGCCGCCAAATGGGCACCCACCTGCATCCAACATACCCGACCAAAGACAAGGTGGAAGTTTCATAGATGGAAAGGGGATATTGGCATCCCAACCTGTGCATCTTCCTCCACCACCTCCTGTAGGCCATCCTCACTTGACACAGCTTCCACGGGGCAGACCATACTCTGGTGACGGGAATCACGAACCGCCCCCGGGGTTTGGCTGGCAATCTGATGGACGAGACAGCTTTGGAGGTGCCCAGGATTAGCCCTTTTGTATGATTTGCCTGCTGCAATGTCCATGTATTAAAGCGCCATTGGATATTGTGCCTTGGTTTAGTGATTCGTTTTGTTCCCATGTTTCATACTGTATCCTTGATCTTTTTTCATATTATTTTTGGAAATGGCTTTTAGATACTTCAAAATTTATGAAAATGAGTGAACAATAATATCATGTGCTAAATTTGTAAGGTCCCACCAAATACAAAATATGTCTTGAACCTTCATTTCCTAAGGTGACAGCAAGTCAATATCAGTACAGTCAAAGTGTGTTGAATCATGCATAATTGTTGATAACGTATTCTTAACATCCACAAAGTTCAAAAGGGATTTATCCCCTGAAAGAAACAATTTAACCTTGTCCTTCACGGTAATCCAACTGCATCCCGGACTCTTCTTAATTCCTTTCAATCTTTTCAATAATCTGACCTCCTCTTCATCCTTTCTCTTACCTGCGAAACCATAAATATCCGACAACACCACATATGGAGCTGCATTATTCGGTTCAAGTTCTAGTATATGCTGAGCTGCATGCCTTGCAAGATCAAGACGCATGTGTGTCCGGGCTGCACCAAGAAGTGCACCCCAAACTCCAGAGTGAGGCTCAACCCTCATCGACATGATCAACTTCATGGCATCGTCAAGAAGGCCAGCTCTACCTAGAAGATCAACCACGCAAGCATAATGATCAGGAGTAGGTTCTATGTTAAAGACAGACGTCATAGATCTGAAGTATAGCCATCCTTCTTCAATCAGCCCGGCATGGGTACAAGCAGATAGAACACCAAGAAAGGTAACTTCATTAGGTTTGTGTCCTTCATCAACCAACTGGCCGAACAACTCAAGTGCTTCTCCTGCAAATCCATTATGAGCAAATCCCGTTATAATGGAATTGAAAGAGACAACGTTAGGTGTGGCGATGGACTGGAATATCCAGTAGGCATCATTTACACTTCCACACTTTGTATACATCGAGACGAGGGAATTTTGAATGGATAAATCATGTCCCATATCCATTTTAAATGAGAAGGCGTGCATTTGCTGACCAATGCTCAGAAATGCCAAACCAGCCGAAGCACTTAGTATGCTACTCAAAGTAAGAGTGTTGGGCCTGATTGAATGCCGAATCATCTGAACAAACCAACAAATAGCCTCTTCGTGTTCTGCATTATTCACAAATCCGGAAATAAGAGCCGTCCAAGCAACATTATCCCATTCTGGCATCTTACGTAACAGTTCAATTCCTTTTTGTGTTAAACCTTTGTTAGAGAATCCCGTGATCAAGGTCGTCCATGAAACCATATCTTTTGATTCTGCTCTCTCAAAAAGTTCGTATGCCTCTTCGAGCCTTCCGGCTTGAACATAACCATAAATTAGGGAATTCCACGAAATAACATCTCTCATACTCATTGTATCAAACATAGTTCTTGCTTCATTTACACATCCAAACTTTGAATACATTGCAACAAGAGAATTGCCTAAAAACACATCAACCTCAAATCCCAATCGCAATGCCAAGGCATGAACCTGGCACCCTTCTTTATTTCTCCCAATTCTGCCACACGACTCCAACATCGCAGTCAAAACAGTCGGTTCAATTCTCACTGCAATTTCCATTCTCATTTGCGAGAACAATCGAAAACCTGCTTCAAAATGCCCTGCTTTCAAATAACCATCAATCATTGAACACCAAGTAAACTCATTTCTACCCTCATCCATTGACTCAAACAGCTTTCTAGCCTCATTGACTTTCCCATTCTTACAATAGCCATCCACCATCGAGCTCCAAGAAACCACATTCCTCTCCACCATACCCTCGAAAATCCTAACTCCTTCCCTCAATTTCCCAATTTTCAAATACCCATTCATCAGAACATTCGAGCAATACGGATCCCTCCATTTCGGAGGCATTTCCACATATAATCTTTCGGCCTCATCAAATCTTCCGGCATTCACAAAACCCATCACCATTGTCGTATAAGACACCGCATTTCGTGACGGCATCCGTAGAAACAACCTAAACGCCTCTTCAAATCCATCCCCATTCACTCTCTCGCCCATGTTCTTCACATAAGCCGTGATCATCGCATTCCACACTTGCACAGTTCGTTGGGGCATTTCATCGAACACCTTTCGAGCACTGGAGATTTCACCGTTCTTTGCATAGGCAGTCAACATTGCCGTGTAGGAAACGACGCTCTTCTGAGGCATACGATGGAATAGCAACTCGGCCTGCCTGATGTCCCGGCATCGACCATAGCTCGTTATCTGCTTGTTGCAGTAAACGACAAACTTGTTGGCTTTGGTAGCCGATTCTGAGATGGTTTGAGCTGCAGAATTTGAATAGAGTCTCCAATTTATCGCTGAATCACCACGGACGAGTACTTTTCTTTGATAAAATTTGGGAATCAGCAGCTTCTTGGCCACGAGCATGGCGAAGACCAGCAATACCTTAAACTTTCTCAAATTCCGACTCAAAAAAAATGTCGGAGACATTACAGCCTTGGGCTTTAGTTCATATGGGCTGCATCAGGTAGGCCCATAGCGGTTAGGCCTATACTCTGCTCAACTTATTATAGGCCGATGTCATGTCGGCCCATTCACATTGGGCCTGAGAAAAGGCAACAAATTTTATTTTATTTTATTTTCGGAAATACAATCATAGCTTTTAAAAAAATTATTTTTTAAGAAAATACTCTGAATCTTTTAATGCAAATTTACTAAATTGGCGCTCGGAAAGATGGGAACAAGAGGTAAAAAATTGAAAAAAGGTTGAAAAATTTTAGAAATTGGAGAGGGTTTTGTTTGGTTCTGGCGAGGGAGAATCCCACCCGAACCAATGGTAATTGGCTCAGGTGCAATTTCCTTCACCCGACCAATAGTTTAGGTGAGATTCTCGAACCAAACAGCATATCTTTTTAAATTTTTAATTCTTTTAATATTTTTTTAATTTTTTATCTCCTTCAATCTTATCATTTTGTAGCACAGCATTGTTAACGAATTTTTGATATTTTTTACTTAATTTATCTTTAGAGATAACTTTTTTTAAAGAAAGAAATACATGAGTAAAGAAAGAGGAAGGTGTGTAGGATAAAGGAGTGATGTTTAACAAATTATTAAGTTAACAAAAACATTTTTTTATTAAAGTTGAATTGATTCCAATTATTTTTGGACATAGATTTAATTATAACTTTCCTTATGTTTATTTAATTTTTTTTCTCCTTTTCTTTTGGCATAGAAAATATCGAAAATTTACACTCCATAAATCAGTACTCTGTTTTTGAGTATGAACAAACACAAGCCAAATCTCCATTTGACGATCTTTCTGATGTTTAACCTCCCGTATTAACCTACTTCTCATTCAATCTCAGCCTCTTCGATTGCTCCGATCCATCTTTGCTCGTATGCGTTTCCAATTTCGCGCTGCTTTTGGCTCATAGGTTTGCATTTTCATTTTTTTATTGAAACAATGGGAATGAATTTTATGTTTTGAATCCAAATTTGTGCCGTATGATTTGCCGTTTTAGGATCTTTGGTTTGCCGATTGCCGTTGAGTGAGTGATGGTTCTTTGATTTTTGTCGAGTCAGCTGAATAGTGAGCTCTGTCTTGTTTTTATTATGTGCTGGCTTCATTGTTTTGCAAATGTAACATTGGAGAAAAGGGTTTTTTCTTTCCTCTGATTCCTGTTCTTTTGGAATTGATGTCCTGTTAATTTTTCATTTTCCTTGCCTTTTTTGTATTGCATTTCCTTTTGATTTTCCATATTTCTTGTTTGGAGTAGTTGTCCTAATTATCTTTATTCAGTAGTGTCAGTTTCCTTGTAGGAGACAATTACGGCACAATTCACAAATCAGCACAATGCATTCTATTCAATTAAGAATTTAATAAGATTTACACCTATTAGGAACAAACTTTTAAAGCACATTAATGTTGCTAGGTTTCGCATTGTATATATGAATGCTGGTACTTAGCTGTTGAATACATGAAGTTATCTTGTTTTGAAACTTCGATCTTCTGTTACTGAGATGGGTCTGTGGTTTGATTCGATTGAATGGCTATTCTGCTATTTTTTTTATTTTTTATTTTTTATATGGACCATTCTCTTTTGCCATCTTGAAGTTCAATGAAGTCCTGATTATTGTGGCTGCACAGGTGGATAAATGGCTTCCATGACCCAGTCTCCAGTGTCATTCACTGGAAATTTGGCTTCGAAGTCTAATGCTTCAGATCTCCTTAGAAGCTCAAGTAAAGGGGTTTGTGGTGTACCCCTGCGATCCCTTGGAAGAGCCCAATTAGGAACCATAAAGAAAGGTTTCACAATATCTGCTAAGGTTAGGAAAGTGAAAAAGCATGAATATCCATGGCCTGAAGATCCTGACCCCAATGTGAAAGGTGGAGTCCTTACTCACCTCTCGCCTTTCAAGCCATTGAAAGAGAAGCCCAAGCCAGTTACATTGGATTTTGAGAAACCTCTTATGGATCTGCAGAAAAAAATCATTGACGTATGAGTTATAGAAATATATTGTCGGAGTTGTCAATGTAAATTCCTCATATGAAAATTGTGATTGATCGATTCTGTTCATTCTACCTACTTGATGCAGGTGCAAAAGATGGCAAACGAAACTGGACTAGATTTCAGTGATCAAATTATTTCACTGGAGAATAAATATCAGCAGGTTTAGTCAGTAAAATTCATTGTTCAACAGAACACTAATGTAGAATGAATTTCTCACTATTCCGTGATGATCCAAATATGTGATGTCTCTGCTGTTGTACCATGGTCTCAAGAAGTAAAATTTGTCTTATCGAGCAGTGGCTTACAATTTTGTCATGTAATGATGTCTGCTTGCAATTTCACTCCTACCTTACTATGTTGGGTGCAGGCGTTGAAGGATCTTTACACACATTTAACTCCTATACAACGTGTAAACATTGCTCGACATCCCAACCGGCCAACATTTCTTGATCACATCTTTAATATTACTGAGAAGGTCAGTGAGATGATCTCATCCCATTTATTATTTGGAAATATCTTTTTTAGTTTTTTGGAATAAAAATAATAAGTGGATGTTTTTGCTGTCAAACGGAGCAACAGTAGGCCACCAGTAAGAATGATAAAAAAATTAATCTTTTCATTTACATGTGTCCAGTTTGTAGAGCTTCACGGTGATCGATGTGGATATGATGATCCTGCTGTAGTAACCGGACTTGGCACAATAAATGGCAGAAGCTACATGTTCATGGGGCATCAGAAAGGAAGGAATACAAAAGAGAACATTCAGCGCAACTTTGGGATGCCTACACCTCATGGGTAGGCATATAAATTATTCATTCTTACGGTCTTAACTCCATTGTTTCTATGTGAATATGAACAGAAACAACTTCTTATGTTCAAATTTCTTAGTGTTAATAATGTGAAATTACAAGGACTGCTCCGAAATTCTGCCTTCAATGTTGTCTTTGTAGAAATTTGTCTTTGGATAAATGAGGAAATTTCTTTTCCCTCTGGTGCTAATTTTAACGTTCTGGTTTCAACAGTTACAGGAAAGCACTACGCATGATGTACTATGCTGATCACCATGGGTTTCCAATTATCACCTTCATTGACACGCCAGGAGCATATGCTGATCTTAAGTCTGAGGAACTTGGACAAGTACTCTACAGTAATTCTGTAATGCACAGCCCCTGTTAATCGATCAACTGTGCGAACTAATTATTCTTTTTGTATATGTAGGGGGAGGCTATAGCTCATAATTTGAGGACCATGTTTGGTCTGAAGGTACCAATTGTTTCAATTGTTATGGGTGAAGGTGGCTCTGGTGGTGCTCTGGCTATTGGTTGTGCTAACAAGCTGTTAATGCTGGAAAACGCAGTTTTCTATGTTGCCAGGTTCTCATTCTTTTTTATGCTAACATCTGTATGTTAGGATATTTATTGCTTTTGTTCATGCTGTGAATGTGAAATCATTATTGTGCTGTATTTTTTGGAACACATTGATTAGGAATGAACAACATGTTTTGTAGTGGATGGTCAAGTTTATAAACTATCTTCTTTTCCATGAAAACAAACACGTACAAATGATATTCAATTTAACTTCAAGCATCTTGGGATAAATGCATTATTTAAAAGAACATGACATCCGAGAGACATTGTCATAAAACTGGTATAATCTAGGTCTCCCGGTTTTCTTTTCCTTATTGAAAAAACATTTATATTATCGTGTAAAAACTATTTGTAGTTTTTAATATGGTTGTTCTGATTTCCATCTGATTACAGTCCTGAAGCATGTGCTGCAATCTTGTGGAAGAGTGCCAAAGCTGCTCCAAAGGTGTTTTAACAATTCCAAATTCAGTATGCATGTAAATGGCAGGTTGTGCTACTTTTTTAACATCAATGTACATTTTCTTCCCAGGCTGCAGAGAAGCTGAGAATAACCGCAACAGAGCTTACGAAGCTACAAATCTGTGATGGTGTCATCCCTGTAATATTCATTGACCTTTTATACATTATTTTATGAGCAAATCTAATGTTTTCCTGGCTCTCTGCAATCCAAATATTTTTTGTCCTTGCTACGGCAACTTGATTGTTTTATTCTTGGACAGAATGACTATCTATTCTTTAAGTATGTTATTTGGAATGAAGGCTGCAATAAATCAATCCTATATGGGATTGTTATCTTTGCTGACTATGTCATTGCGTTTCTTCAGCTTTTAATAAATCGACTCACTATTTTTTTCCCTCGGTTCTTACATATCTTCTATTTTGCTTCATTGGATTTGTTGTTTCTTGCAGGAACCTCTTGGCGGTGCACATGCAGATCCCTATTGGACGTCCCAACAGATTAAAACTGCAATTGTGGAATCAATGGATGTAAGTAGCATGACCTTTTTCCATGGTAACAAGTGTATGCATTCACCAGAACCCGAGAAACTTAATTACACTACTTACATCTGCAGGAGCTTGTGAAGATGGACACTGAACCACTATTAAAACACAGAGCACAGAAGTTCCGGAAATTAGGTGGATTCCAAGAGGGAATTCCAATTGAACCCAAAAAGAAGGTCAACATGAAAAAGAAAGAACAGCCCATAGTTCCGATAATCAGGACTTCGGAGGCAGAGTTGAGGGATGAGGTTGAAAAACTGAAGCAACAAATTTTGGATGCTCCTAAATCATCTGCTGCCCCCTCTAAGACAGGATTAAGGGAGATGATTGAGAAATTAAAAAAAGAGATTGATTATGAATACGATGAAGCTGCAAAAGCTCTAGGCATGCAGGAAAAAATTTTGATGTTGCGCGAGGAAATTGCCAAATCAAGGAATGTGAATGACCCAGCTGCACATCCAGCTTTAAAGGAAAAGATCGGACAGCTGAAGGATGAATTAGACAATAAACTTCCTACAGCACCAAATTACGCTAGCCTGAAAAATAAGCTTGATTTGCTGAAAGATTTATCCAAAACTTTGAGTCCCTCGGAGAAGAGTAGCCGCAAAGATGAATTAAAACTTGAAATTAACAAGAGGTTCAAAGAAATCCGTGATCAGCCAGAGATAAAACAAAGGATTGAAGCACTGAAGGCTGAGATAGAAAACTCGGTGGTGTCAGACATTGATTTAAATCCAGAGCTGAAAGAGAGAGCGTTGCAGTTGAAAAGTGAAATAAGTTCTGAATACGAGGCTGTCCTTAAATCGATGGGTTTGCAAGTGCTGCATCCTGATCCAGCCATCAAGGCAAAGCTAGAAACGTTCGATGAAGAAATTAACATGATAATAGATGATGTTGTCAGTTCTTCAGATTTGAAAGACAAGATAGAACTGCTTAAGGCTGAGGTGGAGAAAGCTGGAGCTACACCAGATGAAGCGGCGAAAACTAGGATTGATGCATTGGTGGCAGAGATCAGGCAAGCCATTACAGAGGCCGTAAGTGTCCCAGAATTAAAAGAAAAACATGAGAAAATAATGGGTGAGATTATGGAAGGTACAAACTCTTCAGTAGGAAGTGCAGGAGATGAGCAGTCTCAGCATGGCGACTCTCGAGTAAATGCCAGTCTGGAAGCTAACAGCAGTAGCCTGATGTAAGTTCATATGTCATATTTTATTATTAAAGTCTATCAAATTGTCATCCTTTCTGACGATTTTGCCACAAAACTTATTCACAATCACAGGTTCTGACAGTGGAAGGAAAACTGAAGGGATCCTCTTCCAGATTAGGCATCAGCAGCTGTAACTGGCTTTTATGGAGACCAAGGGATTTCAATTTAATATATGCAGAAAAGGTCAAGAGGATATCCCTCACTCAACCTTTAACTTTAACTGATTTAGTTTTTATTTTTCAATCTATTTTATTTTTCTTTTGGCTGAGGATTGATGTTTCTCTGTTGTCATTTTTGAGTTGCAGCCCAATCTGTTGCCTGTGTTTCCAGTAGATACCTTTGATTTAATTGTCCTCGATTTCATGTTGGGTTATGTTCTCGGGAATATATATGAATTGTATTTCCAAATCTGGGAACACTGAATAATTTGGAGAGTGTTCTCAGATTTGGGGAACCAAATCTGTTTGGTTTTATTATGTTTGTGCTAATTACCTAACAATGTTGGACTTGGACATGCAATCATATTTGCATATAGCTTAATAATTACAAATTATAACCACTGAAGTTGATTGGGATCCACGAGTACATGCCTATGATGTATGAATTTGTGTATGGTACATTTAATTGTAGTCTG
>MAYD01428310.1:0-11906 GCA_001909325.1 Ruellia speciosa
GTGTTTCGAAGAGCCTCAGGGGGACAGGCTAATGTGTCGCCCCATGTGCCCCGGTGAAACGGGAAGGGTCTTGAGCGGGCCGATAACGAGCTCCATTATTGTTAGTCGCGCGTTAGGCATTTTCTGTGTTGCATTTAGGTGGACGTTAGGACTCACGCATCATATGCATCGTTTTATATTACTTTACAACTGTTAACCGAACGCCTGTTATGGGACGGGTGAGTTGGTTAACGGTGTTGCTTTCTTTACCGCTTTCTGTATGTTATTTCTGTCCGGCATACTTGCGTGGTGGCTGAACGCGGGGGATCCCTTGCTCAGCGGTGGCTGACCCCCGTGTTTTATATATATTTCAGGTACGGATGTCGAGCATGACGGGTCGGGCTGAGGGCATCGTAGTTAGGATGTTATTTACGTTTTCTGTCGTTATGTTCTATGTTCCGTGACTTGTACCGTAGTTTAAACTTTCTGTTCGTAGGCGGTGGTGTGCGATGTACTTAACTTACGCTTCTGCCGTATGTATATGACTACGTGTTTGATGACATGTGTTTCTGTTAATGGCTTTCCTTATCCGAATCTACTTAACTCAGAATTTGGAACCCTTATGTGATTACTTGTCAACGTGATTTTGTTTACCTGCCTTGTGTTGGCGAGCCTAGGTTAGTCAATACGGCGTGGCGCACCCACTGTGCGACGTGGCGCACCCACTGTGCGACGTGGGAGCGTTACATTCTTCCACTGGGCGCTCAGTCCACTCATCTAACGGTATCCTTCCGGATACACAGCTAGCGCATGGGTGTGCATCCTCGAAAAATCGGTCCCTATACGGATCCCCTCAAATACATCCATCTTTCCTCAGTTAGGCATGTAATTTGAAAGGGCATTGGTAGGCTTTTGTCTTTGTGTTCGTTCACGACTCTAATTCTAGATCCCTGAAAGCCCCCAAATATCGTTTCCCTCTAGAGCATCTCAGCAGCGTTTTCTTCCCATTATTCTTGTGGAAAGCAATTACCAACTCGAACCCTATGCTACTAGCTATTGTTTTCGCCCATGCAATCGCATCTATATCGGTCTCGAAATATTTTGAGATGACGAAATGTTCACCTTAGTCATTGTTGTCACCTTCAAACTCTTCTAATGGAATATGTGAACATTAGAATTGCATAATATTACTTACAATGATAACAAAAATATAAAACTATTAAAAAAAATTGGCTCTAGCGCACCCGTGGTGCACCCGAGCCATGCCATGGCTTCCTCAAAGACGCCCGACAATGGTGTTAGGTGTCTCCTATCGCCTCCCTAGGCGCATTTATTTCACACCTCAGTCTAGTCCGAGGCGCAATCCAAGCATGCCTTGGCCCATTCCACTCCGTAGTGTTTTTTCTACTTTTTTGCGTGATATTATACCTCTTCGACAAACAATCCCTCGTTCCTAGACATTTATCGGCACTCACGGTGAAACTATTTTAATCGTATGAAGATTGTGATGTTTGTGTAATGCCCCGAGAATTTAGCACTTTGACCCTTATTCAGTTGTTTTATGACCCAAGGACCCCGTCGCAGGATTGAAGAATATATATAGGAATGAAGAATGGCATGCATAACCAAAATAGATGGGAATTAAGAGGTAATTTCTACACCATTTTTCTCCTGAATTGACAAGCTTCATTAGGACCCACCTGAATAGGACCCGCGGTACTGGGTCCATGGTTGCGGATTGCACGGTGAAAATCGCGGATGGTCAAGGCGGTGACTTTGAGTTATTTTTTACCATTTCAAACACTTGGCACTTATTTCGACTTTGTTTATCACTTATTTATCAGATAACTCTTAGGACAGAAAGAGGGAGAAGCTATGAGGTGGATTTTCATAATCAAGTATGTGAATTTAAGCAAAATTTTCACCAAGAAAGAGGGAGAATTTTGGCAAGGTGTATTCAGGTAATTTGTAGCCTAGGTTTAGTATTTCAATATGCATGATTTATATTTTTTTATTGGAGCTTCCTTGACGATGAAAATAGTCCAAAGTTGGTTACAAGTTCTGTGAATTCTGTTACAAATGGAAGGACTCGTTTTGTGGGCTTAATTTTGATAGGATACGTTGAGAATTTGGAGTTGGAGTCTTCAGGTAAGTTGTTCTTCATGGTATGAGGTTTCTGGAGGTGTCTTTATATTCTCATTTGGTTAAGTATTTGAATCTAGTAGGGGCCTTACAAGTTGGCTGGTTCATTCAAGGAGGCTAGGGTTTTCAACAACTTAGGGTGTGATTTCAACAAAGCTATAGAACTAGGCAAAGAGTGATTTTTACATTTTTAGAACCCTCTTTTGATGTTTTTTGAATTTGAAATTTTTCGTTGAAAAACTTTCTATTTTTGGCACCACGGTGCGATACCACGGATTACTGGAACTTCGAGAAATTATTTTACCCGCGGTTTCGGGCCGCAGTTTTCGTATGTGTATGATGAATACGGCGGGTCTATAGGATGATTCATAGTTTCTTCTATCTTCACTTCTGTCATTGCCTATTTTCATACATGCATGCTCGATTTTATGACATAGACTGCGATAGAATGCTATCAGTTCACTGTTGAATACTATTGAACGTTTTTGGTATTTTGAAATTGTTGACCGGGATATTTTATCGAAAATATATTTTGAAATACAAACTAATGTTGTGTTGGGCCCGTTTGTCCTGGTGTGACTTGTTATTTCTGATTTGGCCCGATTGGCCACCGTGTTAATTGGATTTTGGGAAAAAGGGCCCCGTTTAAGCAACACGTTCTTACAATTATTGGATTCTATTGATTGTTACGATGATCTTTCTAGTTATGGATGGGTTCGATTACCGCCCCGGTTGGGTGAGGCCCTGTGTGATGGGCTGTTGCGATTTTGAGATATTAGTATCCGTTGGTTGCATATGTGGTTTTACTCGAAAAAAACCTTTGGGGAAAATCTTATGTATTTGGTTATTTATTTAACTACTAACGAACTTACTGATGCCACTGAAACACACATTTACAAAACCCCCAGGGTGGTTTTAAGGTATGTGGAGCATGATTACTAACCTATGTGCGTATGTGATTCAGCCCGTGTGGTGGACACGTGGTTCATTGTGCGTGATTGGGACGCAGTCCCTGTGATAATACTCTGGCGGCACGGGAAGGGTTTGGAGCTGACCAGATTAATGATACCCAAATAGGATTGCGCACTAGACATACTATGTACTGCATTTAGGATAGATAGGTGTATGTTAGAACCCATGCATCACTTGTATTGTATCATTTACTAACTGTTTATCGAACGCCTGTTATGGGACAGGTGAGTTGACTAACGGTGTCGCTTTCTTTACATTATGTCTGTTATGATTGCCTTTGTTTTGGGGGACCCCTTACTCAGCGATTGCTGACCCCTGTTGTTATTTATATATATTTCGAGTACTGATAAGTAGCATGCCTAGACATATGGGGTTGGACGAGTGGATTGTAGATAATGTCTGTTTCGATGTACTGTTATCTTTTGACTGTATTGTATATAGTAGTTCTATTACTAGGTGGTGGGAGTGCGACGTTGCCTATGTATGTTTTGGGTGTGTACTTGTCAACATGGAAGTTTGTTCGGTTTAATTTGTGTGGTACTATTTTCCTTATGCAAAAACACCTAATCAAGAAATTGGAAATGTCACATGCTTTGCTTGTTTTATGTAGTTTGAGTCATATCTGTCCTGTACTGGTGAGCATAAATTAATTAGCCACTAGTTTAGATTAGTTAGTACGGTGTAGCGCACCCACTGGATAGGTGGGGGCATTATAGGTGGTATCAGAGCCCCGTTGGGCTTAACATGTGAAAATTTGTTAGACTTAGGAGTGAGATATGCATGGGGAGGGTGCATACACATTTATTTCTGCATGATAGCATATCTGAATGTGGTGTTACTGCTATTGTTCTTCTTCTAACCACTAACTAGTACTGCATTGACTTCTAATAATACCTTATTTTAGGATGCCTCCCAGGGTCGTACCAAGAGCTAGTGGACAGGGGAGACCCCATAAGTATTCCACTTTCCCACCTGTGACTTCTAAGATAGAGAGTGAGGAGGAGATTTCGGTAGAGCGGGATTCGTCTGAGGAGAAGGTGATACCTCCACCTCGAGAGGATAGACCGGCCCGACATGCCCCTATTCCACCCCGCCAGGCTAGATGAGGGCAGCCTAGAGCCCCACCTAGGGTTGCAGATCTACCCCACCCGGTAGGAGTAGACCCGGGGGAGGTAAGTTTAGGGATTTTTGAGACAGCATATGATACCAGTAGCGCCACTCGTACCTCATCCAGCGACGCCTATAGACTATGTAGATCGGGCGACATGGCACCAGCCTCTAGTTACGTTGGTCAGGTTGATCCTGCTATACTAGATGATTGGTCCTACCATATGCGGGACATATTAGAGGCCATTGGGTGTCCAGGAGATCAATGGGTATGAGTAGCCGCTTAATATTTGGTAAGTAAGGCCTTACAATGGTGGAGGACTCAGAGAGCAGACCCGACCATTCAGATTGAGCAGGATTGGGACAGATTCGTTGAGGCGGTGGGGGATTATTTCTATCCAGCTAGGTTCCGCGCCGCCAAGTGTGAAGAATTTCGTGCATTTGTTCAGGCTGACAATACGAGTGTTACTACTTACTACCACCAGTTCATGGAGCTGATAAGGCATGGTATGGATTTGGTTCCTAATGACCGGGCGAAGGTGAGGAAGTTTGAGGAGGGATTACACCCTACTGTGAGATTGGAGTCGGGGTGCACTACATTACGTGTGGCATATGAGCGTGCCTTGTTCACAGAGCAGACTAAGCAAGATAGACAGACGTACTTTGAGCGAAGGAGGAAGGGTTGAGAGGATCGAGGGGGACCGAGGAGTGGAGATGACCGTGGATTTCGAGGTCAGAGAGGACAGAATTCGAGTAGAGGATGAGGCAGAGTAGGAGAAGCATCGACACCGAGACAGGATTTTAGGGGTGGAGACCGAGGCAAACAGGAGGTCTAGTGTTATCAGTGTCAGGGTTGGGGCCATTGTAGGCAGGAGTGCCTGACATTGGTTGCAGGTTCAAGTGTAGGATCCTCATCGACCGGAGGCCGAGGTGCCGGGGGACAGTCATAGGGACTTTAGTGTTTTTACTGCTGGGAGTACAGACACAGACAACTCGAGTGTCAGAGGTTTTTGCGTGATCAAACCCAGCATCGGGGTCAGCCCAGGGGACAGGCACATGGAGATGGTTCTTGGGGACAAACAGTACAGAGGGGTCAGGCCATAGGAGGTGCTCGTCTAAATGTGATGGGATCTGAGGAGGTGGAGCAGCATCTAGATGTGGTGACAGGTACTATTACCGTTGTGTTCTACCCTGCCTTTGCTTTATTCAATTTGGGTGCATCTCGTTCCCTTATTTCAGAAAGATTCTGTATGACTTATCGATTAGGGCCAGTGGAGCTTTATTGGCTTCTAGTATCATTACCATAGCCCATAAGGGGACTCGATGGAGAGTCGACTGATGTTACGAGCTGTGTCATTAGTGATTGGGGATCATGACTTTTCTGCTGATTTGGTTAACTTGTGCTTGAGTGCGTTCAATATTATTTTGGGCATGGATTGGTTAGGACCACATCAGGCTCGGATAGATTATGGCATCCCACATGTTTTCTTTCGAGATAGAGGTACGTACGTTTCTTTTCGCCTTGTTCCGAGCCAGCCTGATATTCGTGTCGTACCTGGTATTTCCTTCACGACGTTAGTTAGGAAGGGTTATCCTACCTATTTATGTGAGGTTTCAAAGTTGGGAAAGAGAGATTTTAGTTTTGATACTATTCCAATGGTTTCTGATTCCGCTGATATCTTTCCGGATGAAATTTTGGGACTACCCCCTCCTTGTTAGATTGACTTTATGATTGATTTGATACCGGGTGCTCAGTCGGTATCCAAAGTACCTTACTGTACGGCTCCTGCAGAGTTGAAGGGTTGCATACCCAGCTACAGGAATTGTTGGAGAAAGGTTATATTCAGCCGAGTACCTCGCCCTGGGGTGCTCCGGTCTTATTCGTTCGGAAGAAGGATGGGAGCCCGTGATTATGTATTGATTACCAGGGACTAAATCAGCTGACTGTGAAAAATAAATACCCTTTACCCCGGATCAAAGACCTATTCAACCAATTGAGAGGTGTGACTGTATTCTTCAAGATTGACTTGCGTTCTGGCTACCATCAGATCCGTATTGCTGCGTATAACTGTCCTATCACAGCATTCTGTACCCGTTATGGCTATTTTCAGTTTATGACGATGCCTTTTGGTCTCACCAACGCTCCTGCTATCTTCATGCATTTGATGCATCGAGTATTTCACCCTTTCCTAGATCACTTCATGGTCATCTTTATTGATGACATCTTGATATATTCTCCTACGCCTCAAGCTCATGAGGCGCATCTGAGAGCCGTTCTGACAGTTCTACGAGAGCATCAGCTTTACACAAAGCTCTCGAAGTGTGATTTTTTGTTAGATCGAGTCTCCTTTCTAGGGCATGTGATATCAACGGAGGGCGTAGCTATATATTCTGCTAAGGTAGAGGTTGTCGTTAGTTGGTTAACTTCGAAGGACGTGTTCGAGGTTCATAGCTTCCTAGGACTTGTAGGGTATTACCGATGATTCATCCACCATTTCTCCGGTATAGCTAGACCTCTGACCCTGTTGTTGTGGAAGCATGTTAGATTTTTCTGGTATGCAGAGTGTGAGCTGGCCTTTCGGGAATTGAAAATGAAGTTGACTGAAGCCCCGATTTTAGTACTATGAAACGATTCAGGTGAGTATGATGTACACATTGATGCCTCTCAATTGGGATTAGGATGTGTCCTGATACAGAAGGGACATGTGATTCCATATGCCTCTCGATAGCTGAAACCACGTGAACAGAACTACCCAGTACATGATTTGGATATGGCCGCAGTGATACATGCACTTAAGATTTGGCGACATTATTTATACGAGTCAGTATGTAGGGTCTACACCAATCACAAGAACTTGAAGTATCTTTTCACGTAGCAAGAATTAAACAAAAGACAACGTAGGTGGCTAGAGTTAGTGGCCGATTACGGCCTAGAAATCTTATACCATGAGGGGAAGGCGAACACTGTGGCATATGCTTTGAGTAGGAAGAGGGCTAGATTCAGCATGATTGTCATATCGCCGTAGATATTACGAGAGTTACACCGAGTGGGGGTCGAGGTCGTGACACATGGGGTACTCAAGAGTGTTTAGGTGTGATGGTTACCATACCTTCCTTGATAGAGGAAATCGTCAAGTATCAGCGGCAGGACCCGAGGATTCAGCAGTTGAGACATAGAGTGGAGGTAGGGCAAATGCAGACCTTCCGAGTGGATGATTCCGGGACAGTCCGTATGCGAGACCGGTACTGTGGTCCAGTGAGTTGACCAGAGTTGAGGACTCGTATATTGCAGGAAGCCCACAGTATAGCGTACTCAGTGCATCCAGGGGCAACAAAGATGTATAAGGACATATGATAGACATTATGGTGGCTAAACATGAAAAGAGAGATAGCGAACTATGTATCTAGATACGAGGTGTGTCAGTGGGTGAAAGCTGAACATATGCACCCGATGGGATTGTTACAGCCATTACCAGTGAGTTGGAAATGAGAGTCAGTGGCGATGGACTTTGTGATGGGACTTCCACGTACACGGCAGGGATGTGGTATGATTTGGGTAGTGGTAGATCGGCTGACAAAGAGTGCAGTATTCATACCTATGAGACTGACCTGGTCTATGAAGCAATTAGCCCAGGCATATGTCAGACAAGTAGTCGCTCGTTTTGGAGTCCCGAGAGATATAGTGTTAACTAGAGACTCTCAGTTCTTATCTAGATTTTGGGAGGAAGTTCAGGATGCATTTGACACACGTATGAGCACTGCATAGCATCCTATGTTAGATGGACAAACTAAGCGCACCATTTATACCCTAGAAGATATGCCCATGGCTTGTATTCTGGACTTTTAGGGGTCATGGGAAGATCGTCTACCACTAGTTGAGTTTTTATATAACAACAGTTATCACTCCAGTATTTAGACAGCTCCTTTTGAGGTATTATATGGACGCAGATGCCAAAACTCTTTGTGTCGGAATGATTATCCCAACGGATTATAGTGGCCCTAGATTTGGTAGAGGATACTACTCGACAGGTTTTGCTGATTCAAGACCGGATGAGGGAGGCCCAAGATAGACAACAGAGTTATGCAGATGCACATCGACAACAGTGGGAATTTAGCCCTGGAGATCATGTTCTTTTACAAGTTTCACCCACGAAGAGAGTGAAGAGTTTTGACATTCGGGGGAAGCTTAGCCCATATTATATCAAATCATATGAGATCATTGAGCGCGTGGGAAAGGTTGCTTACAGATTAGTTCTTCCGGTAGAGTTAGCAGGAGTCCATGATGTGTTTCATGTTTCTCAGCTACGTTGTTTCATTTCAGATCCTTCTGAAGTAGTTGTCCCTGATGCTATAGCTTTTCAACCTAACTTAGAGTACAAAGAGGTACCAATCCGGATACTGGATACTCAGGTCCAAGAGTTAAGACTTCGCAGCGTGCCGATGGTGAAAATCTTGTGGTCTTGACATGGTCATGAGGATGCTACTTGGGAGACCAAAGAGTCAATGCGTGCAAGATGCTTCGACTTAGACCTACGACCTGAGGTAATTTAGAATCTTATCATGATGTCATTTCGGGGATGAAATGTCTTAAGGGGGAGAGGATGTAATACCCCGAGAATTTAGCACTTTGACCCTTATTCAGTCGTTTTGTGACCCAGGGACCCCGTCACGGGAGCGAGAATGTACGTAGGAATGGAGAATGACATGCATAACCAAAGTGGATGGGAATTTAGAGGTAATTTCTACACCATTTTTTTTCCTGAATTGACAAGTTTCATTTGGACCCCACTTGAATAAGACCTGCGATATTGGGTTCGCGGTCGCGAATTCCATGGTAAAACCCGCGGATGGTCAAGGCGGAAACTTTGAGTTATTTTTAACCATTTTAGACACTTGGCACTCATTTGGATTCTGTTTATCACTTATTTATCAGATAACTCTTAGGAGAGAAAAAGGGAGAAGCTAAGAGGTGGATTTGCATAATCAAGTATGTGACTTTGAGCAAATTTTTCACCAAGAAGGAGGGAGAACTTTGGCAAGGTGTCTTCAGGTAATTTGTAGCCTAGGTTTAGTACTTCAATATGCATGATTTATATTTTTTTATTGGAGCTTTCTTGATGATGAAAATTGAGTCCAAAGTTGTTATAAGTTATGTGAATTATGTGACAAATGCAAGGACTCGTTTTGTGGGCTTGATTTCAATGTAATACATTGAGAATTTGGAGTTAGAGTCTTGAGATAAGTTGTTCTTCGTGGTAGAAGGTTTCTGTAGGTGTCTTTAGATTCTCATTTGGTTAAGTATTGAATCTTGTAGGGGCCTTGGAAGTTGGCTGGTTCATTCAAGGAGGCTAAGATTTTCAACAACTTAGGGTGTGATTTCAACAAAGCTATAGAACCAGGAAATGGGTCATTTTTACATTTTTAGAACCGTCTTTGGATGTTGTTTAAAGCTGGAAAATTTCGTTGAAAAAATCTTTGTTTTTGGCACCGCGGTTTTGACTGTGGTATTGAATACCGCGATGTGATACCACAAATTACTGGGACTTCGCGGAATTATTTTACCCGTGGTTTCCAGCCGTGGTTTTTGTATGTGTATGATGAATACCGCAGGTCTACAGGATGATTCATGGTTTTTACTGTCGTTACTTCTGACATTGCCTATTTTCATACATGAGTGCCCGATTTTATGACGTAGACTGCGATAGGATGCAATCAGCTGATTGTTGAATAATATCGAACGCTTTTGGTATTTTGAAACTGTTGACTGGGATATTTTATCGGAAATGTATTTTGAAATACAAACTGATATTATGTTGGGCCTGTTTGGCCTGGTGTGACTTGTTATTTCTGTTTTAGCCCGATTGACCACCATGTTGATGGGATTTTGGGTAAAGGGCCCCGTTTGGGCAACACGTTCTTACGATTATTGGATTATGTTGATTGTTACGATGATCTTTCTGGTTATGGATGGGTTCGGTTACCGCCCCGGCTGGGCGAGGCCTTGTGTGATGGGCTATTGCTATTTTGAGATATCGGTATTCGTTGGTTGCGCATGTGGTTTTACTTAAAAGAAAACCTCTGGGGGAAAACCTTATGTATTGGGTTATTTATTTAACTGCTAACGAACTTATTGACGCTACTGACACATGCATTTACAAAACCCCCCAAGGTGGTTTTAAGGTATGTAGTTCATGATTACTAACCTATGTGCGTATGTGATTCGACCCGTGTGGTGGACACATGGTTCATTGTGCATGATTGGGACGCGGTCCTTGTGATGACACCCCAGCAGCACGGGAAGGGTTTGAGGCTGACCAGATTAACGATGCCCAGATAGGATTGCACGCTATACATACTATGTGCTGCATTTAGGATAAATAGGTGTATGTTAGGACCCATGCATCACTTGTATTGCATCATTTACCAACTGTTAATCAAACGCCTAGTATGGGACTAGTGATCGAGTTATTAATGGTGTCGTTTTCTTTACTTTATGTTTGTCATGATTGTCTTTGTTTTGGGGGACCCCTTGCTCAGCGATTGCTAACCCCCCATTGTTATTTATATGTATTTCAAGTACTGATCAGGAGCATGTGTAGACATATGGGGTTGAGCAAGTAGACTGTAGTTAATGTCTGTTTCGATGTATTGTTATCTTTTGACTATATTGCATATTGTAGTTCTGTTACTAGACGGTGGGAGTGCGAAGTTACCTATGTATGTTTTGCGCGTGTACTTGTCAACATGGAAGTTCGTTCGGTTTAATTTGTATGCGAAAACACGTAATCAAGAAATTGGGAGCATTACATGTCTTGCTTATTTTATGTGGTTTGAGACATTCATGTCTTGTACTGGTGAGCCTAAATTAACTGGTCACTAGTTTAGATTAGCTAGTACGGCGTAGTGCACCCACTAGATAGGTGGGGACATTGCAGTTTGAGTTCACAGAATTGAATGGGGGTTGATAAAGAGGGAACGGGCAAAAGGTTGTTTTAATAGAGGCGGTGTTTAGTGAAAGAGGCTACGTCCAGGTTTTTTTAAAAGATTGTTTGTTTCCTTAATATTTAAAAGATGCTTAAAAAAGATGTTCTTTTGTTGCAGTATTCCACCACTCTGGATTTGATGATTTGCATGAAATATTCTTATGGAAGTGGAACAAGCTATCCATTCCTATAGAAAACGTAGTAATAAAAAGAGCACAACCCCAGCCACAAAAATTAATAATGAAAAATTAAAACAAGATACAGCTTTTTTAAAGAATATTAATTAAATATTTTTTTTGAAAAAAGAAATTATGTTACTATCAGAATACTGAAAGCCATCTTCTCGTTGTATCCACAGGATAATACATTTGTCACTCCTCTTTTGAATTTTGAAAATACTAGTGCATTATTCTTACTATACTAGTAGTATTATGTACAATATTATTTATTATAAAAATGATTAATATTAATATTTTGAATGAGTCGTTCATTACAAAATAAGAATTAATGATCAATTGTTATTATTAAACAAAAAATATATAAATGTTCAATTGTATTTGAATTAATATGTTGGCATAATAAATAAATGTTGAAATAAAAAGAATCATGTACTACTTCCATTTTTTTGTTTACCTTTTACGTTTTGCTTTTTGGGTTATTTTGAACTATGAGTTATATTATTATATTTGATAATTTTTCACTCCTTATTCATTAAAATTAACT
>MAYD01428381.1:0-11300 GCA_001909325.1 Ruellia speciosa
TTAAATATATATTATTAAATAAATATATATGTAATTAATTAAATATATTTATTTAATTTTTTTTAAAATATATTTATTTTAATTTTTTTTTAAAAATGGGGCGAGGAACGGGGCTACAAACCGGGCGAGGAAAAAATTTTCCTCGCCCCTCTTAATTTAATTTTTTTTTTTTTGGAAAGAATGGGCGACGAAATACGTATTTCGTCGCCCAGTTCCTCGCTCCTGGGTGAGAAATTTTTTTTCCTAGCCCGTTTGCCCAGAGCCGCATTTTCTTGTAGTGCATTATGCCTTACCCAATCATTTCTTTAACATATAGGATAGATGACTGAGTGGATGCCAATAAAAGTTTTATTACAATAGAGATGAGGAATATGTCCAAAGTCCATACACATCCTCTGAGGATAAGCTTCCCTCCCAATGGAAAAATGGAATAAACCATGTTTCAATGTAATGAAACCAACTTTTCTTTCATCTAATATGGGATCAACAAATGGACGTTTAAAATAAAAGAACATGGCATAATCTTTTGGCACACTTTATATGCTTTTTTCTGTGATCGTCCATGCAGTAAGTTCTAGTTTTAGTTGTCAACCAAGAACTGAAGTGGAGGAGTTACATACATCCTAGCTTGTCAATATAGTATAATAAAAGAAAGCAGAGTGCAGAAAGCCCATCTCTCATTTGTCAACTCCTCGTCATTTGATTCCTACGGTGTCTGTGATTACTTTTTCACTTAATGGGGGCATATATTAACCTTTGGAATCAAATAAAGGCAGGTAAATTGGCCGCACAAGTTATAGAACAAAATGATAACCACCGCATTACAATCACGATCAAACTTGCGTTGCCGAAGTCTGAGAAAATGAGACCCTTCATCAAGATTCTATTTTGTGACAAATTTTCAATTATGCAGGTGGTAATAACATACCAAAAACCGACATGCAGGTTCACATTTGCCTGGATTCCTTCTTTCTGTTTTTCCATTTCCTTTGAGAAGTGAAACCAGATAGATATTCTCAGATAGCGGACAAGTAGGATGGATGATGATGCCTTTACATCTCTGCTTTCCTCAATTCTATTCCATTGATCTTTACTCAATTTTCAGCCGTTCAAAGATTGGAGCTTTCCCTCTTCCCCTTTTCCCCTTTTTTAAATTTCAATCTACCCGACTACCCTCTCAGTCCCAGCTGCGCAGATTCTGGCCCGGCCCAATTACTTTTTTGATTCCTCTATTTTTTTCTCTCCAATAATCTGTTTTCCCCTAACGATGATGCCGTTGTTCCCCTCTTCTCTCCGTCCAATTGCTTTCGCACCATCTCTCTTAGTCCTTTTCATCGTTTGAGACCCACCTATACATATCCTCTTGGTCCAATGTCTTCTTCAAATATGAAACGCCTTTTCTCGCCCTTGCATTTATGATATGTTTTTTTTGTAGTTTGGTTTCGCTCAAATTATGCATTGTTTTGGTTATTTGGTTTAATCGGGTCTCATATTTGGCCATTGATTTTCCTGGCGGCAAAAGGGTTGTGTGTGTAAATGAGTTTTAATGGATTCGTTCTGTTCTCTCTCTTTTTGAAGTAATAGGGTGCTTCTTTTGAAGATGTTTTGATCATGTAAGATGGTGGCTTGTTTGCCCATTTTGATTGCTTTCAGCGCTATAAATGTGTTGGAAGATTGAGCCTTCCATTGCAGTAGTCTTAACACATGTGAACTTTGAGTTTAGTCCTTACAAAGTTCTTTTATTCTCCCATTTGTGATTTAGTGTATACTGAATTATACTTCCATGTAGGATGATCAAATTGTTTTCATGTGTCTTACATGATACCAGATAACCGTGGAGTTTAAGGGCTAGGTATTCCTTCATACAGAAGTCGCGTTTCATGAGTTGGCTCAGTAACCTTTTCAAGGGTGGATCTAGTAGCAGAGGAGTTTCCGCAGGCTTGCCGCAACCTCAGCTGTTTGGGGACGAAAGCATGGCTCGGCGTGCTCCAAATAGATTTTTTGTATGCATTTTTAATCCTTCTATTTTTTTCTTTTGGGTTCTATTTTCCTTGTAGATGGCAATAATTACTAGGGTATAATTCTCGGAATAAAGTACTTTAATTCGAGCATATATCATATGAGTGTTTTTCTGGCTAAGTGACAATGGTTTATTGCTGATTTTGCTTCTAAAAGAGTTGATTGATTGACATTGCAACTTTTCACTACTGTTTGTATCAGCTGCAAAATATGTTGTTTTCCTAATGTGTTTCATATGGTCATGAATCTTGGACTAAACGTTGCAGTTAAGAAATAAATTTCTTTGATGTTAGGAGAATGAAATATAATTTTGCATTTATTCTGTTTTTTATGTATAGCTAGCAGTCAATGGATGCATTTAGCTGGCAGGGGAAGGACTGTTTTATGTAGAGAAAAGCAGAAGTAATACCGAAACAGGGATAGGATTTTAGTAGTGACGAGGTGTGAGGCTTCATGTACATGTATTTCTATATGTCCATTTGTAAACTTGTACAAATATGTGAATCACTTTGTATTTTATGGCTGGTTTTGGAGTTTTATTAGAGAAGGAAAGCAATGGAAAAGAAGGGATAGCATCCATCCTTTGGAAGGTAAAATGGTTAAGTAAAAGGAAAACATTGGGGAAAAAGTCCACAGCTTCTTCCTTCTTTGTACTCAGAAACATTTCAAACATAATTGGGCAGAATGTCCAATCTTTTCCTCTTCCCCATTATCATTTCCATTATGTTCTTTTCTGTTATAAACTGTCAAACTAGCCTTAATTAATGTGAATTCTAGATCTATATTTTTGTTTGTTTCAAGTTTTTTACATGATAGCTCAACTTATATTATCCATCTGGAAGCCTTCTTTAGAATGGCTAAACCTCTTTCTTCCTTTGGTCTATTTATTATCATCTGCACAGTAAAATAGTTGCAAATGACTGTCATTTTGATCTAGTCGTGTTTTTAGAAATCCAAGCGTTTTCTAACCATACTAACTTCAGGGTACAATATTTACTTGTTTTCTTTCTTTTTTCCGTAAAGAATTAATGCCAACAGCTTGCAATTTGCATTGTTTTTCATGCAGTCCTAACTACACTTACCTAGTAACAAAACAAATTGAATTCCAGAGTTATTTCTTTTTGTTACTTCAAAACCGTGTGTGTTTTTTAGAGTCCTAACTTGTTAATTAAACCTCTATAGGATGATTGTACTCGAGCCCGTAGAGAGCTGGAGCAATTGGATCGCGCAATTTCACTATCTCTGGCTGAAGGTTTTAGGAGACCAAGTGGTAAAACCTTTCTCTTGTGCCATCCCCGACATGGTTTCATGGTTTCATGTTAAACTATTCCCTTATTACTCTGACTGAGTCGGTTATTAATTCTGCAGGATACGGATCGCGGATGGACACTGATGATCATCTAGCAAGGCTGCTGAAAGATCGTTTCAGCTCCGAACCAATCCCTTCAAATTCCCCTAGACCCAGAGAACATTATCCCAGGGCACATAGGTATTTGTCTTTATTTTTGGTATTTTTTCTTCTAAAATAAGTAATATATTTGGTCATCTGTTCTGCATATGAACCTGCATATATTTTAGAATTGCAGTGCTCCTGGGAAGAGTGTGATTCTTTTGATATCTTTTTTTCCTTTTTGTGTTTTTTGAAGTAAAACCAGAATTTTGCGATCCTTGGTTAAATTTTATGAAGTCATTGTATAATTGCAGAAAGCTTAATATACTGGGTGTGCTCGTTTTTCGCAAATTTGCCTGGGCCAAATGCTGATTGCTAATGCTCTATGCTTTCTCACCTGTGATGTACAGAATATGTGGTGGTTGCAAACGCGAAATTGATCAGGGTAATTACCTTGGTTGTATGGGGACTCTTTTCCATCCGGAATGCTTCCGTTGTCATTCATGTAACAACCCTATTACGGAAAAAGAGGTAGTTTGCTTATTCTAATCTGCTTTTATTCACATCCCCTCGATCAATCTCGGACATATGGCCATTCTTAACCTTTGTTGGCTGTTAAATTCATAACTGTGTTACATATGTTCTTATTGATTTTCTTTATTTGATCCAAGTTCTCATTATCGGGGAAGGATGTGTATCATAAGTCCTGCTTCAAAGAGCTCACACACCCCAAATGTAAAGTCTGTCATCAATTTGTAAGTAACCCCTGGCCGGTTTTCTGCTGCCACTACCCGACCCCACTTTGGACAATCTGTGATACGCAATTTACATTCATGTTTGGGTATTATTTCAGATCCCGACAAATAGTTATGGCTTGATTGAGTATAGATGCCACCCGTTTTGGTCACAGAAGTACTGTCCTTCCCACGAGTATGACAACACAAGTCGGTGCTGCAGTTGCGAACGCTTGGAGGTTAGCATTTTAAAATAGGTTCTGTTCTATAACAAGAAATGCAGTGCTATTGTTTCAAATTTCTTAAGCTATTATGCATTCTGTCTCAAGTCACGGAAAACTAAATACGTCTCACTGGGGGAAGGAAGAAGTTTATGCTTGGAATGCTTGGAGTCAGCTATCATGGACACCAGCGAGTGTCAACCATTGTACCATGCCATAAGAGACTTCTATGAAGGATTGAATATGAAAATCAATCAGGAAATTACAATGCTTCTAGTTGAAAGAAATGCACTTAATGATGCCCGTGAAGGCGAAAAACATGTAATGATCATCTACTTCACTGGCTAATTATATTCTTTTTTAAGATTGTTTCTGAAGCATGGCCCTTTTTCAGGGTTTCCATCACATGCCGGAAACAAGAGGTTTGTGCCTCTCGGAAGAGCAAACTGTTACTAGTGTGAGTACTTGCATATCACTCTATTTGCTTTTCCCAGTTTTGATTTCACAAATAATATCATGTTTGCAACTAAAGTACATCTTCATCACTGAATTTCTTGATTAATGTCCAGGTATCTAGGCGGCCACCAATGGATCGCCGTGGTGGACCGATAAGACTCATAACACAACCACAGAAGCTCTTACGGAAGTGTGAGGTTACAGCCATTCTGGTGTTATTCAGCCTCCCGAGGTAACCTGTGATGCTCTATAGTTAAAAGTTAGAAATCCATACCATGTCTTGTGGTGGTGCTAAATTTGTCCCCAATGCAACATTTACCGGTGTCCTCGCTTGCAATGCTTCATATTCCAGGCTGTGGAGAAATTATTTTCGGTATCCATTAATTTTTTTGTGTGTTGAATAAATATGCTACAGGTTACTGACTGGAGCGATACTGGCCCATGAGTTAATGCATGCGTGGCTACGGTTGAACGGTAACTTTTTCTTTAAGTGTCATTGGAAACCTCTGAATACGGTATGAATTATACTGTGAAACCTGAATGCTAACCATACCAAATCTTCTTGTTTTGCAAATTTTATTCACTGGACACAGACTTTCGAGATTTGTGGCCTGAGGTAGAGGAAGGCATCTGTCAAGTAATGGCGTACATGTGGCTTGAATCAGAGGTCTTACCTGGATCCAGAAACATGCCATTGGCATCTGCATCATCGTCATCTACATGGTCATACGGGCGGTCGAGTGTCCCATATGCATCTTCCTCATCTTCCCGGTCAGTGACTAAGAAAGGTGGTAAATCATACGCTGAGAATAAGCTGGGGGAGTTTTTCTTGCATCAGATTGAGCATGATGCTTCTCCAGCATACGGTGGGGGATACAGAGCTGCAATGGCAGCCGTGAACAAGTATGGCCTACGGAGCACCTTGGACCATATTCGGTACACAGGAAGTTTTCCAGAATAATCGAATTCAACCGGAATCGCATATGTGGCTGGGGCCAGCTCCATCTGCAGCTGTCTCCTCGTCTGAGAATTTGAAAGATGTCACTTTTTCTCAATTCTTTTGAGGCTGATGAGAATACATGTCGAAACATTACATGGTACGAAACCTTTTTACTAAATATAATTGTAGCCGAGTATGAAGATAGTATGCCATATGTATGAGATTGTAATTCTAAATTACAAAAAGAGTGAAATTCAATGGTTGAAAGTTAAAACTACATTCGAGTGGTGGTGTTCAAAGCTAAAACGAAAAAGAAAACTTTACAAACTTGTGGCCTGGTTCATAATATATATCATCCAAAAATAAACTAGTCCCCCATGGTAGGGTTCTTGCGCAATCCCATTCTCAATTAGAACAACAACTGCCTTTCTTGTTCATATCATTAACGTTGGAGTCCCCGACATTTATGGTGGTACCTTGCCCTGGGGTGTGGGCAGCGGAGGCCTCCTGCGCGGCCAATGCCTTGCGGCTTACAATTTGATAAATGTCCAATAGGACAGTCTGGAAGGCCTTCTCGACGTTGTGGGCCTCGAGAGCAGATGTCTCGAGGAAGGCAATCCCTTCCTTCTCCGCAAAGATTTGGCCATCACGTTCGGTTACAGCTCGGAGGTGATTGAGGTCGGACTTATTGCCCGCCAGCATGATGACGATGTTGGAGTCGGCGTGATCCCTGAGCTCCTTTAGCCACCTCTGGACGTTGTCGAAAGTTTGCCTCTTGGTGATGTCGAACACCACGAGCGCCCCCACTGCGCCGCGGTAGTAGGCGCTTGTGATGGCACGGTATCGCTCTTGACCTGCTGTGTCCCATATTTGTGCCTTCACTGTCTTGCCTTCCACCTGTTGAGACAAATCCATATTACGCCCTAATTTGTTGAAATACTTGCTAATCAATCCTCAACAGAAGCGCTCATTTAAGTCATTTAACCTGGAGAGTTCTTGTTGCAAATTCAACGCCAATTGTGGATTTGGACTCCAAACAGAACTCGTTTCTGGTGAATCTCGACAAAATGTTGGATTTGCCGACACCCGAGTCCCCAATCAGGACAATCTTGAAAAGGTAATCATACTCGTGATCCACCTTGTACGCCATCGATCGCGATCTCGACATAAACGGTCGTTGTTCGTTGTTCGCTTCCCTCCTCAATATACTTATAACTTGTGGTCTGGTTAATTGAAATTAATTAATTCATTAGTTAATCTGAAAATGGAGGTGAGATTTGTGAAGAAACTGAAACAGGAGAGAATTGAAATTGAAATGAATAGAATATAATCGAGGTGCAAACATTGGTAGCAAAGTAGCAAGAGATGGAGAAAAAATCAGTATAGGAGGAGATGGAGAGATAAGCGATATAACAGGAAGCAAGGAATGTGTCATGTCTGTGTATGGTCATTCCCATCAACTCTATGTGAACCTCTAACCTATTTATGGTTACAATAACAATCTCGGATGTTCATCTCTATTTCACTATATAATGAATCAGATGAAGTTCCTGATACGATGGACGGATGGAGTGGCTCAACCCTTGTTTGTTGATTTTGATAGGTGTAACCTATCTTGGATACTAATGTAATACCTTTACACAAATAACAGAAACAAAAATTGTCATGAAATTCAAATAGCAAAGTCACAAGTCCAAATAAAATACTCCATTTCCTTTTGTACAAGCTTCCTAGTTATTCTCATGAGATTTGAAACCCAAACTATAAAATTGGGGATTAAAAACTTATCTAAATTGGCTAGAAGGCTGACAAATTCCACTTTAAAAATAAAAAAAAAAAAAAAAAATTGATAAAATATTATACTAGTATATTTCAACTATAAAAATGACATGGTGTACTGACAGAAATATTTTTCAATAATTTAACAATTTTGGTAAATAATACTAAATGTTTTTTGTCATTGACCTCGCTGTGTAAACAAAAGATTGTTGTTACACTAGTTTCTTGCAATAATATATTTTGTGTCATTGAGTAAACAATAAAAAATATTTATTGTATTGATATTATGCAATAACAACTTTTGTCATGCACGTAAGCGTCTTTGTTATCTAACAACAATAATGTTTTGTTGCCATTTTGTGTATAATATAGGACTTTTATTGTATTGACTACAATAACAATATTTATTATTTACATCTAATGTCTTTGTTGTTTACATAAAGTTAATGTTATTATAACAAAATAAATATAACAAAGGTTTTTTATTTATTTATAAAAAGTGGCAAAACGGTTCTCTAATTTTCACTAATACTTCTTCCGTTCTTTTTTACTTATTACACTTCACTTTTTCATGCATTTTAAGAAGGATAATTTTTTCCAAAAATACATTTGGCCCCATAATATAATAACAACCACACTACACACACAAAAAGTCAAACAGTGAGGTATATTCCAAAAATACCCTTCATTTTACCACAAAAACTTACCTAAAAAGAAAAGTGTAACCACTAAAAAAACACTAAAAAAGAAAAGTGTAACGAGTAATTAAATACGGAGGAAGTATAATCATTAGATCTAACACTTAAATCCAACTACTGTGGAAATATCTAATACCATACTAAACAACAGTACATGTTGTAGCACAGAATGTCAATTTGAAGCGGTACCTTCATTTAAAATTCAGAAACACACATCAATTCGAAAGCCGTAACAGCTAAGCTAATCCATTGCCTTTTCAAGTCATTTAAAATTTAAATTCGAATTTTAAATCCAAGTCCAACTCAATTTGTCTCAACTCTCAGGTCTCAAGTCGCAACCAAAACCCAAAAAGGTTCCAAACCCACCCCCACGCCCCTCATTTAAACTTTTGAATATTTGTTGTCTCAAATTCCCCATGAAACCTTAAAATAGAGTAAGAATTAAGAACCCCACCAGCCACCACCGTCCTCAACATTCCCCCCACCCCTCTTTTCCCTTCCCTCTCTCTCTCCCCCTGCTACTCCACACTCCCCTCTCTACTCCACACAGTCCACACAAAGAAATGGCGGCCACCCTTGAAGGAGCAAGCTTCTGGTTACCCTCTGACTTCCTCACAGACGACGATTTTCTCATCGACCAACACTACTTCACTAAAACCACAAAACCCAACTCTCACTCCTCCTTCTGCTTCCCCACTGCATTCCCCTACCATTTCCCAACTAAGCCCGTTCAACTTGACCGTCTTCAGGTATATATTTTGCTTTCTTCTTCTTTCACTTCATGTTTCTGCAAACCCAACACATAAAGTATAAAGGTTTTATTTTTATGTGTTTTATTTTGGTTTCTCAGAAGTTGTTGGGCTGTAGCCCCGGCAACGGAAGCCCAGACGCCGTCCTATCGCCACCGATGACGCCGTTACCCGACGCCGTTGAAGATCTGATTTACCGCGCCGCAGGTCAAGTCGCGAAACTCAAGCTTAACGGCCCGGGTGGGTTCGTCCCAGAGCAAAAAGTCCTTTTTCCCCATCCTAGAACCCATTCCCACCAAAATACGATGACCCCTTCTCTCCTCATGCCCTTTCATGTAAACCTCTATTTTGCACAAAACTTTACTAATTTTTGCTACAACCCAAAAATTAATAAATTTCGTGTCCTTGGCAGAAGCAGCAGACGATTGGCAGCAGTGGAGCGTGGAGCAGTCAGCAACACATGTACCAGAACAGCGGAATGGCTGAAGCTGGCCGAGAAAGGGCAGTTTTGTGGGGTATATCCCGCGCTGCGGCGCCGGCGAAAAGGCCGTGTGCGGGGACCGGAGTGTTTTTGCCTCGAAGGTATGGGAGTGATGGCGACAGCAAGTCTTATTCTTTGGATGCTCACAAGAAGCCAGGTAGATGGAAATTTATAGCTCAATTTACCCATATTTGCTTGGAAATTTATGATATTTTCTTTCTTTTTGTGGCCTGTGGGTGTTTAGTGATTTGGAATTTGGATTTGGATCTGGTTTTGCCTCTATATGATGCGCTGTTCTCCATTTTTTCGATTTGGTGGTGTAATTTTTTAATTTCCCTATCTATGTGGCTGTGTTGAAACGCGGGAAAGAAAAGAGTGCTAATTTAAGGCTTAGATTTGGGCGTGAAAATTGGACCCCTTTTGTGTCTTTATTGTCCTGCTTGTTCTGTCAAATCCTAGTTCCATGTGATGGGACCCGTTTTCACTGGGAGCTCCAGGACTTCCAAGGCCAGGCCATTTGAGGTTTTGTCTGGTGTTGAGCTCCATGGAGCTCTCAAGAATTATCCCTTTCTTCCACTTCATTTCATTTCATGTTAGGTTTTGGAGTAAAGGATTTGGAAACTGCCTGATTGGGATTTGCCTTTTTGTCATCCAAATAATCTCTTAGTCAAGATAAAGTATATCATCTACACCTTGCTTTGTAGACCTCAGCAAAGACATTTCACACATAATGTGGACAAGCTTTTTGAATTCACACACATCCTTCTATGTAATATAACGTTTTCTAATTAATCTAGATTTCTGTTCACATCCAGGTTGTTCCCCTGCTGTGTTTCAAGTTGCATCTCCTAATGCCCAGCCCCAAACCAACAAATTTGACATCAACAATCTCACTCGACCCCAGCCTGTGCCCGTGTCCAACCGAGTCTATGCCCCAGATTATGGTATGTGCGGGATATTCATTTTGTGTAAACATACACTAAGCAATGCTTTAACTAAATACGCTCCTAGCTTACATTTGGGAATTGTGATCAATCTGCAGATTTGATGATGGCACGAAGACGTGCAGCATTGCTGCAACGGCAGCGCAGTTTATTAGCTTCCCTAATTGAAGAGCGCCACGATGCATGCCTTCCTCAGGAATGGACTTATTAATTCAGAATATGCACATTTGAGGTCCACAAGGCTTCTTGGGCAACAAACAATGTTGTCATAGTTTTGAGGTACACATGATAGAAGATCTGGAGTTTGGCCATCCTTCAGGTCGGGTATTGTGGTGAATGGGTAAATTCCAAAGTTCTCTTCAAAGTATGATAATGTAACAGAAGATAGTAATATTTTCATGATTCGGGAAATAAGAGATGATCTATAAGGCTTCATTAGGGCGAAAAGATGGGAAAAATCAGCTATCCCTCTTTGGAGGTGAACAGAAACAGATGGAAAGATCCTCTCGTCTTTTCTATTCTATTAATAGCATTCATACAAAGCCCAATTGTTACTTTGTTGAAGGGAAGAAAAATGAAAAGGAAAAGTTCATGTGGGAGAGTAGAAGAGTTGGGAGTAGGGGGGAATGTTGTAAGATGTTGTAGGATCTGTGGACAGTTGGATTTGCTATGTCTAATAAGGGGAAATGGTGTTATTATCAATGTAAATATGTTGATTTCATTTTTGGTTTTTGTGATTTTGGACGTTTTTATTTGGATTTATTTTCTTCATTAATAAAAAAAGAAGGGTTAAAAAAAAAGATCTAATTACAAGGTGCGCTCTACCAAATTTAAATTTGAAATGAGCACCGGCAAAGTAATTTATTTAATATGGTAACATGAATATAAA
>MAYD01428669.1:0-11377 GCA_001909325.1 Ruellia speciosa
TTCTATGATAATTTTAAATATTAAATTATATTTTCAAAATATATCTTAAAATTATAATTATATAAATAATAATAATATTTCAAATACACTAAATACTGTTTTTTTTATTATGCATACATGTTCCATCAAGTGAAACAAATTAAAATATTATTTAAATATCCCACCTGGCACAACTCATTAAATATATTTCTATGCAAATAATTATTTTAACTTTATAATAAATATTTATTATGCGAAAAAATTAAAATTAAAATTAAATATATATATATATATATATATATATTTATAGTATTAGTTATTTGTTTTTTTGGAAACAATAGTATTAGTTATTTAACTAGCTAGTAATAAAAAATATTAACAACAAAAAATATAGTAAATATTTTTTAACATATTATATAATTTAAATGATGTTTATTCAATTTATTTTATTAATTTGAAATATATTTAATTTAAATATAATTATTAATTTATAAAAAATTTGGTATAAATTAATAAATTAAATTAAAATTATGATTAATTATAATTTTTTTTAAAAAAAGTAAAATGAGTTCTATAAAATCGGGTTGATATCTTGGGTAATGCTGAACGTACGAAGCCCAAAATTTCTTCACACAGCCTTTGAAAAAGACTATTTTGCCTCTTGGTCAAAAATATAATATAAATACGTTGTAAAATATTTAAAATTTATTTGGTATTATCTCACTACAAACAACACATCAAAAAAAATTGAAAAAATTTCCAAAAATTTCAAAAAATTCGAAAATGTCGAATTTTGAAGAAAACTTCGAAGAAGTGGTAAGAATATCGTGCAACACGCTGGAAAAATCTTTACAGTAAAAAAAAAAAACTGTTTGGGGGGGTTTCGGGAGTCCAGAAGAGGTTTCGAGCGTCCATCCCGAAACCTCTTTCCATAAGAGGTTTCGAGCGTCCATCCCGAAACCTCTGAAAGAGGTTTCGGGATGGACGCTCGAAACCACTTCTAGGGTTTCGATTGGTAGAAACGCAACGAGGAGTTTCGGGTCCGAAACCCCATGCGGACTCGAAACACCTCGTTGGGTTTCGGCCAATCGAAACCCTTTGAGAGGTTTCGGGCGTAGCTCCCGAAACCCCAGAAGAGGTTTCAGGATGGACGCCTGAAACCCCCTTGGCAGTTTTTTTTTCACCGTAAAGACCGTATGCGAGGCAAACAATCATAAAAAAACTCCGTAAAAGAGCTTTGTGGAGGCAGTGGTAAGTAAGGGCAAAATTGTCATTTTCAGGTGTTGCGTAAAATAAAATAAGGCTGAGATAGTACCAAATAAATTTTAAATGTTTTACAACATTTTAATATTACGTTTTTGACTAGGGACAAAATAGTCCTTTTAAAGGACTACGTGAAGAAATTTTGGATAGCGTTTAGTTGTTCAGTATATCTTTTGTCCGATCCCTAAAATCGCTGATTGGTCCAAACGCTTTTGAGGAAAAGAAACTATGCATTGCACGAAACGCTGCGACGATTTTTTCACCAAGAATCAGTGTGGTACCTTATCCTGCCACCGGTCTGCGAAGGTTTTTATTGCAGAACCCTACATAAACCTCTTCAATGGTTTCCCTTGCAAGAACAGTTTCGCTGTAAAATCCGGCTTCATTCTTGTCTCCAAAAGTTAACCCAGTTGAAAAAAAATCCAATCTTTACTCCATTCCAATGGAGCTGTATTCATCTTTTAGGTCACCCTTACCGCCGGACCTATCCTTCTCCTCCTCAATTTCACACTTCCCTTTTCAAATTCATTCGAAATTCCGAAAACCCAAATCGAAATCGAACGTTTTAGCAGTGGCAATCGACCCGAAAGAGCTCCCACAGAACAGCCCACAGAGGCTATTGAAAGAGCTAGCGGAGCGGAAGAAAGCCGTTTCCCCCAAGAAAAAGGCGCCCCCCAGGAGATTCATCCTCAAACCCCCGCTGGATGATGCAAAATTAGCCGAAAGATTTCTCAACAGCCCGCAGTTGTCGTTAAAGTCGTTCCCTTTGTTGAGTTCTTGCCTGCCCTCCACGCGGTTGAATAATGCTGACAAGACGTGGATTGACGAGTACTTGCTTGAGGCGAAACAGGCTTTGGGGTACCCTTTGGAGCCTTCGGAAAATTACGGCGATGATAATCCTGCTAAGCAGTTTGATACCTTGTTGTATTTGGCATTTCAGCATCCTCATTGTGAGAGGACTAATGCAAGGCATGTGAGGTCAGGGCATTCACGGTTGGGGTTCTTGGGAGAGTATGTGTTGGAGTTGGCATTGTGTGAGTTTTTCTTACAGCGGTATCCGAGGGAATCGCCTGGCCCGATGAGGGAGAGGGTTTATGCTTTGATAGGGAAGAGGTATTTACCCAAGTGGATCAAGGCAGCCAGCTTGCAGAATTTGATTTTTCAGTATGATGACATGGACAAGTTGATCAGGAAAGATCGAGAATCTCCAGTTAGGTATGCTATGTTAATTGTCATATTCCTTCCAAGTTCCAAGTACTAACCAAGATTAGTGGAGTGTGCGGTTTGTGCTATAATGGCTTCGAATATTATGCAATAGAGATTGAATATGGGTCCTTTAGGGAATTTCAGTTTTTCTAATAAGCAGGAATCGCGCCATTTCTATTTCTTAGTCCATTACCCTTCTTATTTTTCCCCATGACAACCTAATACTTGCAAAACATTATGATGATGTATTTTGTATGTGTGGCATTATAAGGGCTTGTTTGGATTGAGAGATTTGGAGTGAGTGAATTTCAAATACATTGTCCAAATCCCTTGTAGTTGTTTGGCAAAAAATGTGAATTTCAAATCCATTTTTTAATGGATTTGAAATGCCTTCAAAACCCTAGTCATTTGAAATTCCTATTTTTTACATTCACACTTGATGCAAACTAACAAGGAATTATAGTTTTTGAGTTTACATTGCATAAGTTCTATTCTTGGATATGCTTAAATCCATGGTGCTTATGAGTTTGTTTGGATTGAGAGATTTGGAGTGAGTGAATTTCAAATACATTGTCCAAATCCCTTGTAGTTGTTTGGCAAAAAATGTGAATTTAAAATCCATTTTTAATGGATTTGAAATGCCTTCAAAACCCTAGTCATTTGAAATTCCTATTTTTTACATTCACACTTGATGCAAACAAACAAGGAATTATAGTCTTTGAGTTTACGTTGCATAAGTTCTATTCTTGGATATGCTTAAATCCTTGGTGCTTATGAGTTTAGTTTGTAAAATTGCAACCATTGCCCATTCAACCATAATGGTGCAATAAGGCATTTTATGCAATTCTGTATATTTTGCTAGTGTTGACACTGGTAGTAATATTGTTCTGGCAGATCTGTGTTCTGGGCCTTGTTTGGGGCAATATATCTGTGCTTTGGCATGCCAGAGGTATATCGTGTTCTTTTTGAAGTGTTTGGTATGGATCCTGATGCTGAAGATTGCCAGCCGAAAATGAGGAGACAGCTTGAGGATGTAGACTATGTTTCTGTTGAGTTCGACAGCCGGAAACTGAGCTGGCAAGATGTTGCTGCTTATAAGGCAATCTCTAGTTCCTTTTTCTTCCTAATATTTTCTGTTCACGTTTCTAATTGTGAATATTATATGAGATGAGTCGGTTAAGTTAATCATGCATATAGAATTAGAATTTGTTGTATGTAAGATGATTACCAATTTGTTGCAATGATCTTTGACAGCCTCCAGAAGACGCTCTTTTTGCCCATCCCAGAATTTTCAGAGCATGTGTTCCACCTGGCATGCATCGGTTCCGTGGAAACATATGGGATTATGACAGTAGACCTCAGGTAATGAGTACACTCGGATACCCTCTCGCTGCTGTGGATAGGATTCCTGAGATCACGGACGCCAGGAATATCGAGCTTGGTCTGGGGTTGCAGGTATCGCTTAATACTACTGCATCATCCCTACGTCGGTTAGTGGGATATTTTTGTGACATATGCCTAGCATTCCATTGTTGTTGCTTGCCTAACTGAGAACTAGACTTGTGAACTAATTATCAAACCCACACACAGCTACACCCTTCGTGCTTCATTTGCAAACTTTTCTCTGTTTGCTTTTTGGTGAGTGTTGAATGCATTTAGACAAGTAAATTATGATGAACAAAGTGTTGAATGCATTCTGCTTCTTTTTTTACCATTCCTTTCGGTGATTCTTCTACATAATTTTTGTTGGCACATTCATTGTGTTTCTCTAACTGTATTTCCCTTTTTACACTGGAAACACGGCACAGCTTTGCTTCCTGCATCCATCCAAACACAAGTTTGAACATCCACGGTTTTGCTTTGAACGCCTAGAATATCTCGGTCAAAAAATTCAGGTGAACTCTCGGCTTATCAACTCGCATCCTCTAAAATCTCTTCTTTTGATTTAAATTCTCAGCTTTTATAGCTACAGGCTTTAGAAATTTCCTATAAAAGTTCATAATCTGGCCATAAATTTTATCTTACATATATCTTATGCTGATTAGGACCTTGTTATGGCCGAGAGGTTGCTGATGAAGCATCTCGATGCTCCCGGAAGATGGCTACAGGAAAGGCACCGTCGTATTTTAATGAACAAGTTCTGTGGTAAGTACTTCCGGGAGAAATTTCTGCATCGCTTCATTATCTACAGCGAGCAAGTACAAGATGCGTATGAGCACAATCGCAGATTAAGAAATCCAGCCACAACCTCGGTTCAGCAAGCCATTCATGGGCTTGCTTATGCAGTTTATGGGAAGCCGGATGTTAGGCGCCTTATGTTTGAGGTTTTCGACTTTGAGCAGGTCCAACCTAAAGCTGTGTGAAGATGTAAAGATAACCAATGTTGGTATGGTTCGACTGGCAGCAAGCAAAGCCTGTACAGATTACAATTTTCACCATGTTAAATTGGACAATAATTATGTTGTTTTCACTATTCAGATGGAAGAGTCTTTAGACCCATGTTTACCAGTTGTGGTTCAGAATTTAGATAGTTATATTAAATGATTGTGCTGATACATGAATTAACACTAGTGTTGGCATATACACTAATGTGACATTAAAATTTTGAGTGAAGGGAATGTGCAGTTGAGAAGACTATTTACAGGATCACAACAAACGAAGCAAATTACCATACATCATCAAATAGCAGTATGTTGACTAATAATGCATTACTTTTAGTATTAAGTGCTCTTCAGCAGCTTAGGCAGCAACGATTAGACGATGGCCTTCATCAGTTACTGATGTGCCTCACAGTAGATTTGATATAAAGCGACAGGAGGTTCGCAAGGCTGTAGAGGCAGCACCAAGAAGGGCAGGGTTTTGATATATTCTGTTCCACAGCATAAAAAAGTGGTATGAGCAAACGTTGCAAGGCAAGCCTTCAAATGTGTAGGTTGCATTTGCCCTCACAGGAGAACTCAGGTTTTGTAAGCTTAGTGTGAACATGCTTATTTTTACTGCCTATTGCGGAAAAAGGTCCATATAGTGCCCAAATTTGTTTAAAGATATCTCACCCAACAGCTGTGGCTCCCCAGGATGCAACATTATAGATTACTCTGCTTCCATCCCACGCCTTCCTAAGCTTGCCTTTTTTCTTTTTAACAGAGAATGTCTTGCTTAGAGCTGGAACACAGTGACAGTCCCAACAGTGTAAATATATGTGCTTCAGCTATATATCCAACACGATTTCTTTCAATGATGTAAAATTCTTTTCTGTCCAGCCATGAGAATATGGCAACAATTTAAGTAGCAGCAACAATAAAGGAAAAAAATTTGAACTGACCTTGTTGAAGCTGATTTGGTGACAAGTCCTGCAAAAATTTGCAGCAATTACCTCAAGGAGAAAGATAGATGAACTAATTGTTCTGTAGAGAAATGGATACTTGAATCATTGGCTATGTAAAGCATTTGTAGGGGCAAGGATGGTAATTTAACAGTCATAGGCGGTATGTTTGTCTTTTGTGGTTTTGGGAACAATTTCTAGAACCATATGATCCATTATCTACACAACATTTTGAACTTGAGAGCTGTTAATTTGACATTGAGCCTCCACTGTGTTTATGTTAAGGGCTGTTGGTCTCTCCGCAGTATTGAGCATGTCTTTTATCTAAAATGTGGGTTGGGAAAAAATTCATGAAATCATGAGTTGTTGTCTACTATTTGAAGACAACTCTACATTCATTCCAATGTTTCTGATGAAAAAATAAATAAACTACTACTAAGGAACAAATGAATCTAGAAATTGCATTTCGGCCAGTCATAACTTATAAACTTGAGCCATCAGCTATTATTTAACAACAGATCTACATTTGCAGAGTAACCCCGTTGTTTCAAAAAGAATGCTAAGTAACATAATTATTTATTCTAAATTCTCTAGTAAAGGTACCAATAGAACCTGCATCTCATCATCAAATTTATTATCTCAAAGAATAAAATGAAGCTACCAACTGCATCTAGAGCAGTTAACACTTAACAGATATAAATTGGGGAATAGAGGATTTTATTGAGTATCAAGGAGGCAAGGAATTTTTGCCAAAATATCGGTTTTTTTCTCCTGAGGAAGTGCATATTTTACCCGGATCTTCTTACGTAATGGTACGGAACAATAGTATCATTAGGGGAGATACAAGAGACACCAGAATTTATTGTTCATATGAGAGAAGCTAAGTACCATTGCATATTGACAATAGGTTTTACTAAATAGAATGTCTCAGTCATGGTCATTGAGAACATTTCACTAAAGGAGGATAAACGTCCATACCTTAGTTTGTTCCAAGGACAAAAGATATGCAGCCATGAAGGATGCTATACCCTCTACTATATCTTCTTGCTGAACCACAACATAATCTTCCATTTCTACTTCAGCATCTCTGCCTTCCCAAAGATCATTTTTGCTAACCATGTCCCACGAACTGCCTTCCTCTGCATCAAGGTCAAGTTAATAGCCAACTCAACACTACAGTATTTTGTACAGGGAGATTATTATTCTACCGAATTAGGAAGTAATCTAACTGGACTAATGGAGGCAAACCTTAAAAAAGGAGTTTAAAAAATGGCCTTGAAAAGCTAACAGATGATTTTATATTTTGTTTACTAGGTAAAACAAACATAGTTCTTTTGATACACCAATTTTAAAGAGGCACATATTAGTAATATCTAAAGTTACAACAAGTCATACCAGCTATATATTGTGGAAGCAATGCCTGGGGATTTTCTAGTTTCTTGAGGAAATCATCACATTCAAACCTTGACTTTAGGAGACTATAAAGCTGCAATAACAAAGAAATGAGATGTAAGATGTTATAGATCTGTCTAAACTCTTTACATGCAGGAAAAAGACATTTAAGGATTATCTTTAAAACAGCCTATTATAAGAGACCAGGACCGCAAATTTAGAGCATGGGAAAGCTAAATTAAGTACTGAAGTGCACAACCACAAACCAGTGGGCAAATCTGCATATGACCACAAACTTGAACTATAATCCTGTTAATATTGGTGCATCAATCTTTATTTTATCAAACAGAAAATTACTGCCATATAGATGGGCCACCATTTAGTTTGATCATTAAGTATGTCATTAAAATGAAGGCATAAGGGAAATAAAAGTGAGGAAACTATCACCTTTGTTTTGTCAGTATCACAGCTTGTAATGGAACAAGCATCAGTAGAGCCATCAGGACTGAGAGTATTGAGTTCACTACAAATGTCATCATTGTCATTATTGTCACAGCCAGAAGCAAGTTGTTGGAGGGCCAGTTGACATTGCTGGAGCACTGCTTCAAGGGTTTTCCTGCTTACACAGACCTTATCATTCTGAACATGGGTAACCTCCGCCAACTCCATTAGTCTTGTTAATTCGTTTCTAACACAGAAATATGCATAGATATCTCTTCTTCAAAAGAATATGGATTGTGGGTTCACTGAACTGGACTCCAAATTTAACCAAAGACACAACCTGGAATCTTCATGTATATTCTGGCTGTCATTCTATCAGGAAAAATAAATAAATAAAAGAGAGATTCATTATTTCATTCCAAATAATTATCTTCAATATTGGCACAAATCGAAATCCACCCCAAAATGTGGCAAAAAGAACAAACTCGGTGGAGGTCAAAACCCAAAGCAAAATTGAAACTTCCACAGGAACAATTGGCCCTACGTATGTTGTCAGCAATCCTACTAATTTTGCAAATGCATACAATATTTAATACCGTGACAGATATACAACATCAAAGTATGATCAGGTAATTAACTGGCTGGAAACCTAGCACACCAAAAAATAAAAAAGAAGATAATTTTCCCATTTCCCATTTCCTAGCAATAATAAGGATGCTCGACCGGAAAAAATGCAGTTTGTAAATATCTAATTCACAAAGTCTTCAGCAGGGCCCAAACCTGTCTTTTACATCAACTAGAGGTTCTGATCCCAACTCCAAACGATAGCCTATCCCCTATGGACTTCATAAAGACTACTTAACGAACCTAAAAATTGCATCCGCATGTACGTGCTTGCTTTTAATTTACCATAAGTAAATGAAAAACTAAAGAATCTTCACAAGCATAAAATTCGTAATATATGCAAATTTATTCAAGACTGCACGTCTGCACCTAACTCGTAATCCATCGGTTAACACAAGCTCCAAAACAGAAACTGGAGAATCATTCTACAATCGAGACTAATCAACTCCAATCAAAACAATCGAGAGAAAGAACTCCTCGTGGCCGATTTGGATTTTGGACCGGCTGCTATCAAACTGTACGTACAATTACGCTCGTGCCAACGGAATTCGCTCAATCATTCCCGCAAAGGAGCGTATTAAAGATCTCATCAAGATATTCAATTTTTCAATAAAACTAGCTTTAATCCTAAAATTGAAAGCCTTAAAAAATCAGAATTAAGACAATTGATTCAAATGAACAAGATGCAGACAATCTTACACAAAATTGAAGGAGAGATCCCGAAATTAACGTGGTGCGAAAGCAAAAAAAGACAATGGGAAAGCTTCCGATTCTCGTGCAAATACACAGTTGCCGTGCGGTGATCTGCTTATAATTTTCGCTGGGTTGAGACAGAGTCCAGGTAGTACAGGGCCTGCCCCATGAGGGAAAAGCCCATCAAAGACTTATGCGGGTGGAGCCCAAAACCCATGAGTGTGTGATGGGTTATCATAAATTTAATATTAATGCAAAATAATATGTAAGAATTAAGTATAGTTATTACAATAATTTTATATTATAAATAGAAAGATAAGTATGGTATTTGGTTAGTATGTAATATCCCGTATTATCGAACCGGATTTTAATCGGCGATAGGCGATTTTGAACCGAACTATAACCAGATGAACCGATCTGACTTGGAAGAGGTTAGATAAAATGTTAGAATGTAGTCTAGAGACCTCAATAAAAAAATTTGAAGAATTTGGATACTTTTGAAATGTTTGCAAAATTTTGAGCTATTAAATAATATCGAAAAGTGGGACCCGCAAAAGAAATTTTCCAAAATTGGAGTCGAAAAGATATTTTAAAACTCAGAGAACCACATTTGAGATTCAAAGTAAATTTCGAGACTTTCAATTTTTAGCAAAAAAATCGAGATATTCGAGAATTTGAATAATCTCGAATAAAGCAAAATCTCGACCCGAGAGCCAAAAATATTAATAGATATATTTTCATAAAGGTCTTGATGAGTAGAATCGACAAATGTGAAAATTCAAAAATTTGGAAGTAATTTTGAAATTATATCGAAATTATAAAAATCGATAAATTTAGAAATTCATGAATTAAGAATTTCCGCTGAGGGCCAATCTTTTTTAAGGCATGAGAAATCAGATTTTGAGAATTCAAAATTAATAAATAATTCTAATAAAATTCTGATAAGATTTGAAATTCCATTATGCCGAATTCAGGATTTGGAGAAGGTCGGAGTTTAGTTAAGTGTGGGAAGGGAATGGAAATCTAAATTATTGAATTCAAAATCATTGAGGATTCAGATATATAAGGGAAATAATTCAGAATCCTTAGCGGAGAAGAGGATTCGGAATCTGAGACAAGGGCAAATTTGGAATTTGGGGTTTTAGAGAAGTCAGAATTTGAAATTATTAATTATTCAGAATAAATTCTGATAAGCCCAATAATTCATAATTCAGACTAAGAAGTGGAAAAAATGGTTGAGTCTGGAGAGCCAATATATGAATTCTAAATGATTCAGAATTTAGACAAGATTCAGAATTCATGATAAATTCAATAATTCGTTAATTCATAATTCAGACTAAAGAAGGGATGGACTTTTTGTTAAGTCCCAAACCTATAACTGAATTTCGAATAATTCAGAATTTGGACACAACTCAGAATAAATTCAGAATTTCGACTATCAGATTTGGAATTTAGACTACCAGATTTAGAATTCAGATTAGCAGATTCAGAATTCAGATATTTACATTTATAATTCAGATTTCAAATTTTTAAAATTTCAAATTTAGAATTTGAAAATTCTTACTAAGTCCATATTTGGGGTTTTATTTAACACACTCTTGGGTTAGTATACTCATTCACATAAGTTCCAAAACTCAAATATTGGAGGGGAAGAACACCAAACCTTCTATTGAAGCCCCAGCGTTGCCGGTCCACTCACCCACCAAGAAGAAGAAATATCCAAAATAGACTTTGGATCTATAAGCACCTGCACAAGGTTAATATATTACATGGGTTAGATTTCATTTTTGGACATTTTGCTGACTAACCCTTGTTCCCAGTCTGGCTACAAGTGAACATAGATACTTTGAGTGGCATGTCCCTCGTGTTACTGTGCTTCAGTGGATATTTGCTAATTCCTCAGGCATTTTCTTTCACCATCCTTAATTTTTAATTCATTGTACGTATAAAAAAAGGCAAGTGAGAAAAAAAATAACAAATTTTTAAGGGGTGTGTGGATAATGTTCGGGGGTGATTTTGTTTTGACTTTTTTTTAAATGTATTATGTGTAAGAGAAAAACGAATGGTAAGAATAACTATTTGAATTATTTGTAATAGTAACAATGAAAGGAAACAAGCCAAACAAACAACAAACTAAGCCCTCATAGATATTTGATTTGATCTTTTAATACCTTTTTATGTGCAAAATATTTGTTGATGATGAAATAATGTGATCATGTATAAGAATAATATGATGTAAGTGATAGGGTATTATGAGTATGTAAAAAATTATATTTAAATTTAAATAAGAGCAATATTTAAATTCTTATATTTTGTTTTTTTTTATTACTTATATAGGAGAGAAGTTAAAATTGGAAAAATTGTGTATGGAAAGTGTAAAAAAGTGAAAATAAAATAGGTGCCAAATGCAAAACATGGTGAAAGTGACTGCCAAAGTTGGATAAATGCTAGAATTCT
>MAYD01428831.1:0-11507 GCA_001909325.1 Ruellia speciosa
AATTAGTAAATAGCAAATACAATTAATTGATATGCAGTTATGCACTAACATAGGGAATACATAATTGATAAACTATTGCACAATTTAAATTTGGAAAGTAAGTTAATATTCCATCTGTTACAAATTAATTATCGTCCAAGTTGGTGTGTATATGTACAGACTAAATTTGGAATGTAAGTTAGTAATTTATTCGTTTTAAATTAATAATCATAAATAAATTTGATATAATACATTACCCATTTACAATACGTCAAGTAATCTTATGGCTGGCATGTGGATCCGTACTCAGCAGAGGGTTTTGGCCAGCTAGTACGTAGTAGATGTTAGGCTGTGTTTTAATTTGCGTTACTAAAATAGTTGCTCATTTTCTTTAATATTAGGTTAGGTTTGAACATGATATTTTAAAAAATGAACTAAATAATGTAGTATAATAGTGGATGAAGAAATAAATAAAAAACTTATTAATACAAAACTATGGTGAAAAGAAAAAATTTCATGGTTCGATCGTGGATTCATATGTATCAAAAATCATCATTTTCATTCTTTTCTTTTCAGTTTTTGCAAAAAATGTACATCCGACCAATAAAATGGGGTAAAAAGCATCTTATCCACGACCGAAGCCCATATCCGTTAACTGCTCGGAAATAGCCATCATATTGTATATAAAGTAAAACCTCCAAAGAAATAAATTGTTGAAAATGACTAAAAAAGATTTACCCATCACAGAGATACACAGAAGAAGAAAATGATCATATATCCCTTTTCTACTCAATCCAGAAACAAGATCGGACTTTATTCCGGTTTGTCTCCATTTTCGTGAAACTATTTCTCAAGGAAGGCATAAGATAAGTCATCCAAGGGTTTTTGTGAATAATAGAAAGGTAAACATTATTCACAATTTAAAAAAGCAAAAAAGGAGGAGTAATGTCCTTTAACATAAAGGTCATTTACCTCTTTTATTTCAGATGAGTAATCAATTATTTACTTCCTTGCTACTTGGTAAAATGCCAATTTTCCCTCAGAAAGTGCATCAAAATCTAACAGTATTGGGACCCCAACAGCTCAAATCCATAACTTTCTTCAAAGACGCCTCTGTTCTCTTATCCCTGTCCACATCCCTCGCCGTTCTGTTGCGAAAAACACCAACTCCAGCAGCAGATGGAGGCGACGAACAGGTAGTGTCATTACAAGGCGAGAGAAGGCGTGTTTGGTAATAAGATTGGACTTTGGATTTGGCTTGTTGCTGAACTGATCTAAAAGCAGTGTTCCATCTGCACACACCTTGATCTTTCATTGTCTCCACTGCACCAATGCAGGCTGCCACAGCCCACTCTCCTCCTGATCTTGCACCACTCATTTATAATAAAATGGGGTAATCAAGAGAACTTTGAATAATGGTTGGGTGATAATATTGATGCCTGTGGTTTTCCTGTTTCTTGAGATGAATGAGGAGTGGAAAGAATGATGAGATGTAGTGTGTATTATATAGGGAGGTTTGGGAGATGAGTGTTTAGAGACAAGAAAGGGGATAATTAAGGACAAAGAGAGATGTCAAAAACAAGGGGCGGATTAACCCACGGTAAAAGAAAGCGGCCACTGTTGTTTAATGTGTACCGGCTATATTCTCGGATTCACTGCATTTCTAATGCTAATAATCTAATTTTTAGTTTATCTTTTCTATTATTTGACATTTACCAAAGAAGGAAACAAATAGCTTAAAAACATTATTTTGTAATTAATGAAGGGATTAACACCATTTAGTTGGGTGAACAGCTTAATTTCCGCTTCAACTTCGAATCCAATAGTTTAATTCATTCAAATATTTGGTTACATATTCTTTTCTTATTTATAAAATATAAAATATAAAATAATTGTCAGTTTTGTTGGTTGAATACACAATTCTTTTAAGAGTGAAGTTTTAGGTTCCATTCTATACAGTAATAAGTTACGTATATTATTTTAATATTATCTAATGAATAGCTTGTTGATACTTTATTAATTTAAAAAAAAAACTAAAATTGTTAATATTATTTCATGTAATAAGCTAAGGGAAAAGTGTTCGAGGCATGCCATTCAGTGGTACTGTGCTGTGATTGTGATTTGATTCCCATTTAAAAAAAGCTAAGAAAAAAAATATTTTAATATTGTTGGAGCACCACAAAATACATGCATTGATGGATGCTTTAGAAATAAACTAATAATAATAATCCAAATTAAGGGGTCATTTTCTGTGGGCAAATAACAAAGTGCTGTATAGGCTCTTGCAGCTTCTTCCTGTATGGGTGGACCGACAAACAACCCACAAAAACCGTGTGGAAACTTTCCACAAATTATTAAAATGTGGTAAGAAAATTGAACAGAATTTTACATTTTCTTTTTCAATTTACTCCTACAATTTTTACTGTGGTTACAAAGTGAAAAAAGAGAGTGAAAAAGGAAAAAACAAAACCAAAATCAAAAGGCGAGGAAGGGAAATGGAACAACTTCAGTCTCTCAAAAAATGCACGCCTGAAGCGTCCACCCTAAAGAATGGCTTCACATTATCCGGAGGAAACGTCTAAGAAGTGAAAAAACGCTCCTCGGCTGCTCCTTGCTTAGCCAATGAATCAACAACTATCACTACAAGAAAAATCGCCCACGGGCTACAAACCGGGCGAGAAAATATTTTCCTCACCCTCGGGCGGCAAACCGGGCGACGAAAAAGTCTTTCGTCGCCCTTTTTTAAAAAAAATTAAGATAAATATTATAAATATATCAAATAAATATAATTTTAATATTAAATATATAATAATAATTTATTTAATTAATTAAATATATATAAATTAATATATATAATAATTTATTTAATTAATTAAATATATAAATGTATATTTATTTAATATATATTTAAATATTAAATACAGTATATAATAATTTAAATATAATTTATTTAAATATATTAAAATATTAAATATATAATTTTAATATTAAATATATAATAATTTATTTAATTAATTAAATATATAAATTACAGAAATATGTGTTATATATATATATATTATACTTCACAAATATAACATAAATTGTAGGTGATCGAGCGGGAGAAGGTGTGGCTGGGATCATAGAGGTTGCGAGTTCGAAGCTGGATGGGAGCAAAGTGGGAGGTGGGCGGGTTGGGGAAGGGAGGGAGCCGTCCCAAGAGCATTCAGTTTTTTGCGTATTTTCCTCGCCTTTTTCCGCGAATTCTTGTAGTCTATATTACCCTCACATAAGATGTGGTGGAACGAAACTTCCTTAAATTGTGCTTTCATGTCCTTGATCACTCTAAGGATAGGTGCAAGAATAAGACTCGCTTGAGGTTTCTTAAGAAGATGGAGTGCCATGGTAGAATCAATATAGCAACATAGTCTCTTATAGCCTTGTTCTATCGCAACTTTTAGCCCATAAAACCCTGCAACCACTTCCGCTTTAAACACTGTTTTTAGTTAAATAAAATCATTTCAATTGAAGGTCATAAAATCCCATAACCAATCAAGTTAGATGATACAGTCCTACAATCCACTATGTTAAATATTATGCACATGAAGATCAAAATAGGCAAAATTAGATATATAACACAATTTTGCCACACGTCTTGCAATCACGGCCCTCGGGAACCGAGCGAAATCCCATCGATTCGGCATCAAAACAAATCCTACAGTTCACCCTCGGTCTGGAGCCAAACCACGACCTCGACTGGAGGTCCCAAAACAGAGCTTTAAAATCACACCAAAAATTCAGGAAAAAAAAAAAACACACACATGCATACCGATCACAATTTTATAAAATTAACCCCTTGCCTGATATTTAAACAACCAGAAAAATTGAAGAAATTGTCAAAAAGCCCTAGTTTGTTGTCTCAACCAATCGACTTCTAATGCCTCAAAAGGAACCAACGGCAAAAGAAGTTTCTAACACATGGAAATTAGACTTGCAAAACAGTTGTTTAACACTGAAGAAATCAAAAGTTAACAACGCCTGGAAGTGGGAGAAAAAGAGCCCTCACGTGAGCTTGCACCTACTTGTTCCTTCAAGTACAACATGCTTGTTTTACCAATTCTAGGGAGGATTTTCGGAAAAAAAAAAAAGGGTCTTAAACCAATTCAAGGAAGTAAAAATGAAGTGGAGGATAAATTTAGCTATTTTTATTAGAACACAAAAAAAACCAATCCCACAGACCGCGACACAATCGGGCGGTGCTGGCCAGGCAGCCAGCAGAGGAGGAAAGTGAAAAAAGAGGAGTTTGGCCCACTTACCTCGCGGGTAGAATAATTTTGAAAAAAATCTACGAGATCATGTTTCATAAAAATAATTAGATCGAAATTTTTTTAGGGTACGTTATTCTCAGGATAATTTTCAAAATATTACATGTAAAAATAGAAAAATTAAATCTATTCTTGGGATGTCCCGCAAAACCATCTTGCGGAAACTCTGTTAACTCATCAACGAAGTTAACAGATTAAATAAATAAATAATTCTATCTCCCGCAAGATGAACTTGCGAAAGGAGTGATTAAATAAAATAAAGAAAAATTAAATTCTACCTCCCAAGATGCGGGAAGGGTTATAAATGAAAAAAAAAAATTAAATTCTACACACACCAGTCCACTTTATTGTCCAACTGCAGTTGGTCGGACGGCGGACGGTGGCGGCAATAAAAGGGGAAGAAAGAGTTCTCCTATGTGGGGTGTGTGCAAGTGAAAGGGGAAAATGAGGTGCGGGGAGAGAGGATTGTTTCCTGCAAATTGAAAATGGAAGGGGAAAAGAGGGGAGAAAGGGGGGTTGAAGAAGGGAATGGGTAGAATTTATTTATTTATTTTATTTAGTCACTCATCCCGCGAGTTCATCTCGTAGGAGATAGAATTTCTTTCTTTTTTTTTTTATTTAATTTGTTGACTCCGTTGATAGAGTTAATGGAGTTCGCGCAAGATGGTCTTGCGGAACATCCCTAAGACCAATTTGAGTGACCAGAATAGATTGAATTTTTTTTCCATTTTTACAATATAACATTTTGAAAATTGTCCCATTTATTCTCTCCCCCTTAAGAATATTTAGTCATTAAAATATGAGTATAGCAGATCAGATTAATATAAGTACCTCAGGAAGAAACGGTCAAATCTTGATCGGAGTACTTGTGTATATATATTATCTCATAAAACACATTTATATTCACATATCTTCTCTTATATTTCCAAAAAGGGAAAATCTCATTCATTTTTCTAAAAATAATTTCAAGACCAAATAACTTCTAATCACAATATATTTTAAATTCCACTCAAGTTGTTAACAAGTTAATTTTGAACTCGCTACATTTGTCTAACAAGTATTCAATGAGTTCATGCTTGATTCAATTTAATTTTTTACTATTGCTTTATAAAAATTTAAACAAAATTCTTTTTAACGATTTTATTGAGCTATGCTGATTCGTTTAATTATCAATTTATTTTTTGAGCTCAAATTTGAGGCAGATTCATTTACTTAATTGAGCTAAATCAATTTGAGTATACGATTAACAATTTTAAGGAAAACAAATGCATGGAATTGAATGATCGAAGAAATGCATATAACAGACCATCAAAACGGCGCCGTCGCCTTTTATACGACGCCATTTACCCCAATCTCCGTTATTCCCGTCAACTCTCGGTTAAGCAACCGCCTAATCACCTCGACGGCAGGAGCATAACTAACTGATCAGTAACCGCCTCAGCCGGCAGTCAATTTCAAAAGCTCACACATCAGAACTCCGAAGAATCTTCGGGAAGAAGAAGGAATTGACGGCAATGGCGGTGGTTGCGGATAACAGTGACAATGCATACAGCCGATGGATAGCAAATCCTCTGCGCGTGGAGTTTCTTCAACTGCAGGCTACTGAAGTCGAATTCATGGTGCCAGCTGCGATCTACAAGGATTGTTCCTTCAGACGTTCTCGCAGATACGCTATTTCGTATATTGAACAAGTACGTCATCGGTCGTTGCTTTACTTTTTCAATTCGAGTGTGATTTTGCGTGTGCGTACGTGTTTATTTAATACAATTGGATGAATCAGCTACTAGATCAGGCTAATGTTTATTCTTTAATCCGGTTGCATTCAAATATACAATAAGAAGCATTCACAAGGTTGCGGTGATGCTCTGGTTCCTTATTTGGCTATGACGTACTTCGATCGGTTGCGCGGGAAGATCAGGAATCAACCGGGGGAAGGCGCAGCAGAGGTACTTACGTATGGCCTGTTGCTTATTGAATAATGTTTGCGTTCTTTGAGAAATCACAATGATCTTGATACAAATCTGGACGGAATCGCCACTTGTTTCCGTCGTACGCTCCATTCAATTTCACATACACGTAGTTTGATATATTGATACACAGAATCCGCATTTCCCTTGTTACATTTTTGAATTATCCATTGTGAGATTTTGCAGTATTGTGAGATAATGTGCTTATTATAACATGGAATGCTTTATTCGTTGCTTGAATTTCCCCATTTGTAGCAAGATATTGTGCACTATCTGAGAGACGACAACAATCTGTTTCTGCTTTGCTGCATCATCATTGCGTGGAAAATGCGAACCAGACACTTCAACCTCAAAACATTTATGGTAATTCATTTTTTAACTTAAGTCAATATTGGCCTTCGAGGAATTGTGTGATTACATAACGAATGTATTGAATTAAATGCAGAGGGAAAGAAATCAAACATATCCTGCAACTTATGTGCTAGAAATGGAATATCACATCTGCCGACGTCTGAGATGGCGGCTGCGAACCCTGACAGCCTTTTGCTTCGTCGAGTACATGATCCCCATCCTCACTATGCTACCTGGGACTCCATCACCTCGTCGACAAGTTCGACAGCTGATTGCTAAAACTCAATTCGGTAATTAGGGTTCTTATGTTTAAGTTTGATAGCAATACACGTAGTTTAAAAACATATCTCTACGCATATATACCATAAAACACTTATTTGTTATAGGTAGGTAAACCCTTGCTCCCTCCATTCTAATTTGTTGTCATCAAATTAAACGAGGGTTGATTGTGGTGACAAACAATTTGGGATTGAGAGAGTAATAATATTTAATTTGTATACATATAATACTTAAATGGTATTTTTTTGTGAAATTATACTTATTATGATATTTGAAATAAATTAAAATTGGAAAATTTAAATGAGCTTTTTATCAGGACGTGAATTTGCAACTTTGTGGGTTGCTTGTTTATGATTAACGGAAAAAGGATAGTCTTTAAGTCTGTCTTGCAGAAATTCAGTGACCATGATTATTGTGGGATGAGAGATTGATAGTGTCATGGTATAGAACATACAACTCCAACTGTCATATTCTAAGAGTTATTAAAACAAGGGTTGGTGTAATATATGGCGTAGTTTTTAATCAAAGTCAGCACGTTTTTTTGTGGTTTCTTTTGAGTTTCCTTTCATTCATGATAACAAATTCCGACCTCCATTTATGGTTTTTGCATCAATGTTCGAACGGCCGTCCAGAGAATGACTTGAGATAATTTAATAAAAAGTTTTACTATTCCACCATGCACATATAATATCATATCGAAATTCGGACAAACTATTTAACAATTTTCAAAATATCCTGGTCTGCTTGTAATCTGCTGCAGTTTTCAAATGCTTTTGCTTAATTTATTCCTTTTCCTCCTATATGTATGTTGTCCAGACCCAGCCTTCTCGGAATATAGGCCATCGATTCTGGCTGCTGCTGCCATACTCACCGTTTCCGAGAGGATGTACAGCGGAACAACACACCAGATCTTTGAACCGCTAATTACCAATTCTGAATTAATTGGTCGTTTTTCGGTAGTAATTAAATTTATTTATTTATCGACTTACTCTGCATCCTTAAAATTATTTGTAATAAATATATAACATAAGCTGCAGTCTAACAAGATGTGTTTTTTCTTCCTTTTGGATATGTGTAGCCCATGGTCACGAAATGCAGGAGTCATATCGAACAGTTGTTTAATCCTCCAAGATCCACCCGGCCTGCTGCCAACAGGGACGATCCTGAACCTGAGCATGTGCTTGTGTCAAGACATGCAGTTCAGCCTGAAGATCCTGCCCTGCAGGAAGAACAGCAATCAAGCACTAGAACAATTCAAGATCAGCCTGATCCTGCTGCTCAAGAAGAAGAGCAGGACCAGGAAATAGAGCAACTGATTCACCCAGGCCGCCGTCCAGGGAAGGAGCGTCATGTAGTCGCCAGCTCTAGTGAAATCCAGCCTGTAGTGGTTCGTCGCAGCAGCGAAACAATTGAAGAGGGACCCAATGACATGCTGATGGATTTCGATTTGGGATGGGCAGAAGCTCAGGAGGAGGCTAACAGGTTACGTGGGTTTGCCATTTTGGGAGAAGCTCTTGAGAACTGCTGCTCATTACGGAGATCTAGACGCAGCAATATCATATGATCATATCAGCATCGAGTATGTTACGTTTACGTTGTTGTGTATCAGTGTATGTATATATGCTACAGCCTACAAGTGAAGGGGTTTTGGTTTGGTGATGGTAGAATAAGCTGCTTAGCATATATACAATACATACACACATACATACTAGTTGAGCACTTGAGCTATGTTAGTGGTAAAAAAGCTTCAAAGCAAACTTATAGCAATTGTAAATGACAAACTCTAGAGCTAGCTAGCAGGAGCAACACCAAAAGGATATTTTCCTGATGCAAAATAATATGCATACAGCAGATCGCAAGTTCTTGGTGAAGGTGTTAGCTGCCTTTTGGGCATTAATACTTTTTAAATGCCTAATTTTATTTTATTTTTGGGAAATAATGATTTATTGATAATCGGCATATGGGAAAGACAAAGTCCAACTCAAAAATTAGGAGAGCAACAAGAAGGGGAAACGCATGGTAATCGAATACATAGCGAGATGGGGAGAAAGGAGCTCAGAGATTGGGTACGTACACCAGGAATATTGATCTTCATGAAAACAGCCACATCCTACCCAAACAAAAACAAAAGGTCATCTTTCAACTGTATTTTATTTAGTTATTATACATAATCTTTAATCTAATCTTTAAGCCTTTTATATGGATTATATATTTTTTTTTCACTAAGAATATTTATGGTATCAGGAAACATATATTCATCATCTTAAAAAAATTAAGGTATTTTAATATGAAATATTTAACTTTGTTTTTTTACTTAATTATTTAATACAAATGTCATGGCTTTTCCTAGAATTGAAATGAAATGAGGATCGAATGAATAACTTTGAAAGTGAAAATAATAATTGAAAATTTTAAATATAATAGGGGAATGAAAATTATAATTTTAAAAGTTGCACTAATCATTGAAAAAGGAATTTGATTGGGATTAATTATGATATTCTCATTATAACCCCAAAACGAGCCACACAACTAAAGTGTTGAGACAAGAGCAATGTTGGAAAGTTGAAAACTAACCAATTTAACTCACAGGTGCAATCTCCAAAAAAATATTTAACTTTTAAGCATTATAGTAAAAAAAAATGAAATAGTTAACTTTAATACTATCTTCACATCTCATTTTAATTGTGATAAAAATAATGTAAATTACAAAATTTTCATAACCATGAGATGAAGATAGTATGAAGTAATTGTCTAGTAGCACATCATATAAAATTTTTTTGAATAAAAACAGAAAATTAAATAACCTTCTGTAATTTTACTCATCGATTTCCCCCCAAAAGTGAAGGCAACTCGCTCGTTGAACTTTATCCTATATCTTTTACTTCTCCTTTTCTTAATCTTCATTTTCATTGTTTTCACCAATTCTTTTTCTTATTAAACACTAGCAATCATTGCATGTAAATATATTAAAAATAAAAATATTATGTCAATAATATCACAAATCAACAAGACACTAATGGTTAAGATTGTAGGATTAAAATCAATAGATCATGGATTTGGGTTTAAATTAAAGAAAAATAATTATTAAATAAATTAAATTTTTTTAATTATGTTAATTAGAAGGATAATATTGTAATTTCACACGAGTAATCTATCTAAAATGCAAAACTAATCTTATTCAATCAAACATAATGTGAAAAGCAATATTCGTAATTTTAGTAAGAAAGTGTAGAGTATAGACCCGCCATTTTATTATTATTATTTACTTTTTACACGATGCATAATTAAAGCACAACCTTACAAGAATATCCGAATCCCATGATAACTAGCCAATGTTGGGATATTCGCAGCCCCGCTAATCTCCAAATGCGCCAAATGCGGCGGTCTTTAGATTCTCCATTTCATACCGTAAATACATGCGAGCATGCATCTTCCCTAATCCATACTCCTGCATGAGGCCCCCTTTAATTTTATTACATCTTCTCCCTCAGGCCTCAGCTCCACCATTTCTATTTATTTAATTTCCTTGCATGCACACAACTTATGAGATGGACGTTCGTAGGTTCCTACGCTAATTATAACCAAATGGCGGTGTCCAATGACCTCTTCAAGAACCGAGGCACGCGGAACACCAGCACCTCCTCCACCACCTCCAAGTGTTTCAGCTGTTTTGCCCCCATAATTGACGATGATGATGACCTCCTCCCCTCCCCCTCCTCTACCACCTCCGACACCAGCTCTGTTCGTCGTCGCAAGTCCGCTCTACGCTCCTTGTCCGGTTCCATCAAGTCTTTCTTCTCCAAGACTCCCTTGGTACATACATAATTCACATATCTTTTGCCATCATTTATTGCTACCAACTAAATATTAATAGAAAATATGTAGTATTTAATAAAATTGTTGTACTAATTTTTATTTTTCAAAATGACAAATATTGTAAATGAATGGAGACAGGAATATGTACGTAGTCAAAGAAGTCAAAAAGTTAAAAAATATAGTAAATTATTTAAACAAAAGATAATTATAATTAATTTCATAAACAGCTGAAGAAACTCCAGGGCAAGAGAAGGCGGTCAAGCAAATCCTTGAGGCTAACGGGTTCTGGCGACTACAAATCGTCTGTGCCAGGGGATGAAATATTCTCGGAGCCAGGGGAATGCTTCGGGGAGGGCTCGGAGCAGTCGTCTTCGCTGTTCACATCAACGACATCCTCGTCCATTTCATCGTCGGGGTCAGAGCGAACGGCCGATCAGGATTTTGGGCAGACGATGGGTGCCAGAAATAAGTTCCGGCAGATGGTAAAAAGGATGGGGAATGTACTTAATAGCTACGGCAGAATGTACATATTTCTGATCATATGCTTGGCGGTGTTGGTGTTTTGCGGGAAGGCGTTTGCCATTGCCACATGCACTTCTGCTTGGCTATTCTTCCGCCACGCCAAGAAAGCGGCGGTGGCAGTGGCGGCACGATCCGGGAATTGGGGCAGGTGGGACGGATGAATGGACTACAAGGGATTGAATAAATGGAAAGAATGGCTTTGGGTAATGTATGTATATAGCTTTAAGTTAATGGGTTTTTTTCTTATTTTTTTTATGTTTATGGGGTTTGTTGTACGTCTGTAATATTG
>MAYD01428872.1:0-11043 GCA_001909325.1 Ruellia speciosa
GCTTGGTAGAAAACTGATGAATATTGGTACTAAACCAAATGAAATTGTAAAAGTGGATCTTTGAGAAGAAATTGTGGGTTTTTGCATTATTATCTCTCTTCCTCCTTCTCCTGCTACTTTTTTGGCAAAGGCATCATTATCCTTTCTGCTCGCTAGAAAATATGAATTTAAAAGGGAAGAATGCAGTTCTATGATGGTTCTGAATACTTTCTTTGCTGTTTTGTGGTTTACCCAAGGAATCAGTGTCCAAATCTAGTGTTGTATATTCATCCAGTCTTGTTTGCTTTAGATCTTGTTTTTTACACGTTTAAAGTAATGGAAGTGAGCATGACTGAATATTTAATTTGTTTCATCTCTAGAAATTTACTTTTAGTTTCTGCATTTTGTCTTTCTGTGGCCTCCTTTGTTGTATCTGTTAGGATTAATGTTAATCCTTGGATGATGCAATGTGTGTGCCATGAGCCCTTCGATTACACGAGCCACTTGGCCTTTCTATTTATTCTTAGAGAGCTTTGGGTCATTCATTTTGTTGATATGGAGTTTGCCCCCATTCTTATTAAGTTTTACTACTTTAATTCATGTAACAAGAGGTATAAAAATGATAATTTTGTTATCATGTGAGGAATGCCATTATCTATAAGATTTCTAGGCCCTTGAATTGCCAAGACAGCTATCTACAAGCTTTTTTCAGTAAAACGACGTCCAATTTGCAATGTTTGCAGATGTCGCGAGAAACAGAGAAAGGAAGCATCGCGTCTTCAATCAGTTAACAGGAAGCTGACCGCCATGAATAAGCTGCTGATGGAAGAGAATGATCGCTTGCAGAAGCAGGTCTCGCAGTTGGTTTATGAAAATGGTTATATGCGTCAGCAAATTCACACTGTAAGTTCACATCTTGTGGGATTTGTGTTACAAGAGATGTCATATCTTTGTTGATGACTTATGAATCTTAATTACTACTATTTATCATGGAAGGTGAACACAACAACCACTGATACCAGCAGCGACTCTGTTGTTATGAGTGGTCAGCAACAACCGCAAAACCCAACATCTCAGCATCCACATAGGGATGCTAATAGCCCAGCTGGGTAATTGACATACAGCCATTTTGATCTATTTAGGCCTTTGATCTGAAAGCTAATACTGATCTAATTCTATTTTTTCTCCCCACCCCCCCTCCATTTTCAATTCTTAGTCTTCTTGCAATAGCTGAGGAGACCCTGGCAGAGTTCCTTGGAAAGGCTACTGGAACTGCTGTCAACTGGGTCCAGTTGATTGGGATGAAGGTGCATTTTTCTATTTCCTGTCATTTGTCTCTAGTTATCCCTTTCTTGTTTGATTGACTAATGTATTGTTTTCTATGTGTTTAGCCTGGTCCGGATTCTATTGGCATTGTAGCTGTTTCCCGCAATTGCAGAGGAATAGCAGCACGTGCCTGTGGCCTCGTGAGTCTTGAACCCACGAAGGTGATCCCCTTCTGTCTCCTTCATGAGTCCTGTTTTTTTAATAGCTAGTTTGTGTCAAGATTCTAATTTCTTCTACAGGTTGCTGATATTCTGAAAGATCGTCTCTCCTGGTTTCGTGATTGCCGCTGCCTTGATGTAGTGAGTGCAATCCCTACTGGAAACGGAGGGACTATTGAGCTTGTATACATGCAGGTCAGTTCTTTACAACCTAAATATTTGTATAATTTGGTATATTCTTGCTCATCATGATCATGATTACTCAAGTCCAAGATGTTGCTAAATGTGCTTATCTTCTTTAGATATATGCACCAACAACATTGGCATCTGCTCGTGACTTTTGGATGCTGAGATATATTTCTACTTTGGAAGATGGCAGTTTAGTGGTAACCAATCCAAAGCCCCCTCCCCCCCCTCCCCCCCCTTTTTGTTATGTTCGAGTTGAATCCTTTTTATTCCTGAAGCAGAAAGCAGCCTTGTGTGAATCTATACTTTTTCTTTAAATAATCTGCTTCTATAGAACTATTGACAGTTGAACAATTTCCGCAGATTTGTGAGAGGTCGTTAACTTCTTCTACGGGTGGCCCTGTTGGTCCTCCTACAACTTGCTTTGTGAGGGCTGAAATGCTGCCTAGTGGGTACCTGATACGGCCATGTGAGGGTGGTGGATCCATCATTCACATAGTTGATCACATGGACTACGATGTATGAAGTCATCCAACAATTATTCATTTTGGTGTCTATTTTTTCTGCTGGTACCTTAACTTTTATTTTGCCACAGGCTTGCAGTGTTCCAGAAGTCTTAAGGCCACTTTATGAATCATCCAAAATCCTTGCTCAGAAGATGACCATGGCTGTAAGTGTTTTCTGGCTGTGCAGTATGTTTGCAGTTTTTCATTGCTTATGCAATATAATCAATAAATTTTGTTAGGCATTGCGTCATGCAAGACAAATTGCCCAAGAAACCACCGGAGAGATTCAGTACAGTGGTGGTCGACAACCTGCTGTTCTTAGAGCTTTAAGTCAGAAACTGTGCAGGTGAGAAGCTGTAGCCTAATTCACAATTCAAAAAGAATATGGCTTGGCTAGTTTTAATACTTGACAGCAATTATGCCTTCCATTTGGCTATTTTTCTGATAAGTTGTGTATTGGTGCATCAACTTATAGGGGTTTTAATGATGCTGTCAATGGATTTGCTGATGATGGTTGGTCGATAATGGACAGCGATGGTATGGAAGATGTAACAATTGCCATTAACTCATCCCCAACTAAATTTCTTGGTTCCCAATGTAATAGTTTGTCAGTGCTTCCTACATTTGGGGGAGTCCTCTGTGCACGGGCATCGATGCTTCTCCAGGTTAGTTTCTCTTAGTTGTGCTGTTTTGATTTACAGTCACCATCTGGATGTTTCAGTAACATTGACAGCTCAAAATTGTGGTGCAGAATGTACCTCCTGCTTTGCTAGTTCGATTCCTCAGGGAGCATCGATCGGAATGGGCTGATTATGGGGTTGATGTTTACTCTGCTGCCTCTCTTAAAGCTAGTCCGTATGCGGTTCCTTGTGCGAAAATTGGTGGATTTCCAAGTAGTCAAGTCATTTTACCTCTGGCACAGACTGTTGAACATGAAGAGGTGAGAGCTATTTGTTAATTGTGCAACTGAATGGTTAGTACTTAGTTCTGTGATGCTAAGTATGTGATAAAATTTCACATGTAGTTTCTGGAAGTGGTTCGACTAGAGGGTCAAGCATTCTCTCCGGAAGATATTGCCTTGTCAAGAGATATGTACTTGCTACAGGTCTGGTCACTGTCATTACAGATTGAATTTGGAGCCATATGTTTTATTGTGGGCAAGGTATTGATTTCTTTAATTTGACAATGCAGTTGTGCAGTGGTATCGATGAAACAAGTTCTGGTGCCTGCGCTCAGCTTGTATTTGCGCCCATCGACGAATCCTTTGGAGATGATGCTCCTGTTCTGCCATCTGGTTTCCGTGTCATTCCATTGGAACCTAAATCAGTTGCGTAAAGTACATTACTTTCTTCTGTCCTACTCGGATGTTGACGCAGTTATTCAGCGTTTAATCTTTGTCATGCAGGATGGACCGGCTGCAACTCGGACATTGGACTTGGCTTCTGCCCTTGAAGTGGGACACAGTGGAGCTCGCCATGCTGGAGAATCGGACACAAATAATCAAAACCTTAGGTCTGTTCTGACTATTGCTTTCCAGTTCACTTTTGAAAATCACTATCGGGACAGTGTAGCTGCTATGGCACGACAGTACATACGGAGTATTGTTGGCTCAGTCCAACGGGTTGCCATGGCAATAGCTCCTTCAAACCTCAGTTCCCATATGGCACCAAAGTCCCTTCCCGGTTCACCTGAGGCCGTGACACTAGCACGATGGATTTGCAGGAGCTATAGGTAAATGTTCTACTTCACTTATTAACGTCAATAGTTTTTCTTCTGTAAGATTGTTGTTTGCCACAATTATTTGGTGCAAATTTACATTCTCATGTTTCAGGGCTCACACTGGTGGGGAACTCTTTCCGACTGATTTGCCAACAGGCGATGCCATTCTGAAGCAACTTTGGCACCACTCTGATGCTATTATGTGCTGCTCTGTTAAAATGAATGTCGGTCTTTCTTGAACTTTGCTTTTGCTCTCATTTCAATTGACTAATTTGCTATATTATGTCTTGCTGATTGGTTGACATCTTCTTCTCAGGCATCTGCAGTCTTCACATTCGCAAACCAGGCAGGGCTTGACATGCTGGAGACGACCCTCGTTGCCCTTCAGGATATAATGCTGGAGAAGGTCCTGGATGAATCCGGTCGAAAGATTCTCCTCTCAGAATTCTCCAAGATCATGCAACAGGCAAGTCCCGACGCAATTTCACAATTTCCACCTTCCACACCAATTTGCCTATTGCCTTACCCTATAATCGTTATTGCATCATGCTACAGGGTTTCACATATTTACCAGCAGGCGTGTGTGTTTCAAGCATGGGCAGACCCGTGTCGTACGAGCAAGCCATCGCGTGGAAGATTCTCAACGACGAAGATTCCAATCACTGCTTGGCTTTCATGTTCATGAACTGGTCTTTTGTGTAATTAAAATTAGCTGACTCCTTATGACAGACATATTCGCACTTAGCTGCAGTTCTTAAGTTATTTGCTCCGTTGTCCTTACATTTTGGTAACCTTTTGAGGACATGTTATTGGTTGCATCTTGTTGTATTTTGGTCAGGATTTGAGATGCCTACAACGTTGTCCTATGTAAACAGCTATAAGCTCGTTACAATTGCAGGCTTGCAGCAGTATTAAACCTTTCTTTCAATTTCACCTTGTGCGTTTCAAGTTTTGAAAGGATTAAAATTTGATCATACACATACTGAAATGTCAAATGCTCCTATCTGGGGTCAAAGTCAAAGTCATGGGACCAGAGTTGACTTCTGTCATATTATGACAGTGAGAGGAGTTACAAAATACCACAAACTGCAAAAGCACAAATGAAAGTGCCAAGGGCAAATGAAAAGTCGTGCCTATTTAATTCGGGAGGTGGGGAAAACTGAAAAAGCGACTTTAGCTAGAAAAAGCAGTCACCGCACAGTATATCGCATTGTACGAATGGCATCAAGTATCATCCATCACTCAAGACAGACACCACTTTTGTCTCTTGCGTTAATCAAAAACACATTTAACAAACCCTGTCCTCTAACGTCTCTCAAATGTCTTTTCATCTCCCTCATAATTTTTAATTATTACAACTTCAAAAAAAACACATAAAGCTAATCAAATTCCAGGGCTGCATTTACTATCAATGTCGATTCCCTTTTTGCTACTGGTTCAGAAATCAGACCTCTTCTGTTCTGTTCTGTTCTGTCCTCTTTTGATGTTACTGTTTGAGTCAAAAACTCAAAATAAAAAAGGGTATAAACTTTAAAAGCTTTGTTTGGAATCTTTTCCATAGTAGAGAAATTTTTTTGACATGGCAACAACATTAATGATTATCATGTTATACTTCCTCCGTTTTTTTATTTTTACACCACTTTAACTTTTACACTGTTCACACACTCTAATTTGACTATCATTAATGACTTATATTTAAGAAAAAATATAGTCATGTGAGGTATTGTTAGATTCATCTTAATGAGTAGATTCAAGATATCAATTTTATATATTTTTTACCTATTAATAATTAACGATATTAATGGTTAAAGTTATGTATTGATAAGTGTAAAAAGAGAAGTTGTGCAAAAATAAAAAAACTGAGGTAGTATTTGCAAAAACACCCTTTTTGACCAAATGGTATTTTCGGCTTTGGCTGCTGGCATTTATGAGGGTTTCTTGTGGAAGCATGCTTTTGTATTGAATGTAGGATTTTGTTGTTAGTTTTCACTTTTCTAGCTAGGTTTGTAATAAATTTACTGAGATACAATGATGGCTCATTTACAGAGTTACCCACTTGCTGCCTTATTTCTTTTTCCCCTTTAAGTGACTGTGAGATGGGCAGTTTGTTAAATACTACATGTTCCCCTGAAATAAATACACTATAGGATTAATGTAAGGACATAAGGAATACTAATGGGCCATGACGTTGGGCCTAATGGTCCATTTGTTTTATGGGCTTAGGCCCAATTACGGTCCAGTTTTAGGGATATTTTGTGGCTTGTGATACTTGTTTGAAGCAGTGTTAAGAGAACCGGACCGGTGATCGAACCGGTCAGGTGAGTGGATCATGGTTCAACTGGTCCAACCGTTTGAACCGGAGTTTGATCGGTTGGCCCGGCTTACCATTAAACCGGGTTAAACCGGCATGAACCGATGTATTTTTTAAAAAAAATTCATATGTATTTGATATAATTTTTTTGAAGAAATAATCTTGTAAAGCTATATGTGTCGTGCTAAATTCGTTAATTATCAAAACTAAACAAAATAGTGATAAACATGCTACAATGATAAAAAAAATGATCAATTTAAGTCTAAATGTCAAATTTTTCGCATATTCAAGATAACATAAACACATAGTGAAGGAAATATTTAAAAAAAAAAATTGAAAAAAATTAAAAAATTGAAAAAAAAAAATCCCGGTCGAACCCGGTTTTCCCAGTTCTACCGGTCGGCCGGTTTTCACCGGATTTGTCCGATTCAAGGTACAAAACGGGTTTTCCATGCATCCGGACCGGTTTTGCAACCGGTTCCCGGTCGGACCGGCCGGTCCGGTCCGGTTCTCATAACATGGGTTTGAAGTCCATCTGCATTCATGTTGCTATGATCAGAATCTTTTCTTTCCTTTTGGTGCTATACATTGCTCACCATCTTTAATTTAGTTACACCAACAAATTTCTAATGTACTTTTGTTGACCGGGGAAAAATCATCATCCTCACAATAATAGTTTCTACCTAATGAGGCTGTGAGGGACCATTGGCATCGGAGGCAGTCGGATATTGATGACCGTACGTTGGTCGTTGGTAGTCATAATCATAAATAGCCGTTGTAATATGAATTGAAAGACATTGCTAAAAATAAAGATGATTCAAAGTAGTCTTTAAATTTTAAAATGAAAAGATAAACTAAAGTAGAAAGATTAATCTAAGAAAATTGAATTGTTTGATCGATTGACAGATGATGTTTACAATTACAAATACATGTCCTATTTGTAGGCTATAACCCGAACAATTATATCTTTTCCACCAAAGGGCACTTGTTTGAAGAGTAACGTTCCTTCCACCAAATGTATTTGTCCCTTTCATCAAGAGGTATGTCAAGAGCCGTCGTGCCATTTAATTGGACTCGTCTAATTCTCATCAGGCGTCATTGGACTTCAATCGAATGCTCAATCGGACTTAGACCACATCGGACATATTTGTATTAATGTCTATCGGGCTATTAAATTACATAAAATAGCCATTATTTTGGCTAAAAAATAAAGTAAAATATACTATATTTTAGTGTTAACATAGCCCCCCACCAATTTTTTATTGGTTGAGGGCACGAGGAGGAAACCAATGTACACTTGAGAAATCAGGCCACGAAATCCCCTATTCTTCGTAATGTCGCCCAATGCCGTAACTCAGTCGAAGGCAGAAATTTGGCGTCGCCATCAGTATAACCCAACTCCACAGGGTAATTATCGTCGGGACCATCTGTAAAAAGATCCTCTTTTGGATAATCTTTCCTTTGTAAACCTCCGGGGGGGATCGCCGTCAAGATACTCAATCTCACCAACATGATTTACTAGGTGATCATTCGCGGGGGGTTCCTCAATATTTTCAAACATCGAATGGATCATCTGTAGAGGATCTCCGATAGTATCATTCTTCGTATTTGCCACAATAATGGCAAGTTTTTTTGCCTCATCGGGAAGAGGGCCCTTTTCATCATATTCTTCTGCAGAAGACTTGGAAGGACTGCTAATATCGTCGAGATGGGAGGTTGCGGATTCGACATGTTGTAGAATATTTTTTATACCCTTTTCAAGTTCCACACATATTTTTTATACCCATTTTTTAAACTCAAACGGATCTTGTTCAACAGTTTATCCTGATGTTTGGAACAATTATATTCCGTATTCTATCGGCACGACTATTGCCTAGAATAAGAAATGACTAGTCGGCCTTGGATTGCAAAAACCTCAGATGAGTAATACGGAAATGCATCCCTCGCCTCAGCATATTGCTGGGCAATGTAGGCTTAATTTGGGGGATAGGCGTAGGCTTGGCCCTCCCACTGTGGTCGCCATTTGTTGACTGTGGAAAAATCTACATCCTCACAATAATAGTTGCCTACCCGATGAGGCTGTGAGGGGCCATTGGTATCAAGGGCAGCCAGATATTGATGACCGTATGTTGGACATTGGTAGCCAAATCATACATTGACTATGGATAGCCATATTCGTACGCTGGCTGTTAATAGTCGTCTTAATATGAATTGAAAGACATTGCAGAAAATGAAAAAGATTCAAAGTAGTCATTGAATTGTAAAATGAAAAGATAAAACTGAAGTAGAAAGATTAATCTAAGGAAACTAAATTGTTTGATCGATTGACAGATGATGTTTACAATTGCAAATACATGTCTTATTTATAGGCTATAATCCGAACGGTTGTATCCTTTCCACCAAAAGGCACGTGTCCTTTCCACAAAATGGCACATATTTGAAGAGTAACGTCCTTTCCACTGTACGTGTTCCTTTCATCAAGAGATACGTCAGGAGCCGCCGTGCCATTTAATTGGACTCGTTTGATTCTCATCGGGCTTCATCATCATTGGACTCTATTAGGCGTCATTGGGTTTCAATCGAACACTCAATCGGGTTCCATCGGGCTCCGATTGGATAGTCAATTGGACTTAGACCACATCGGACATATTTGTATTAATGCCTATTGAGCTATTAAATTACATAAAATAGCCATTATTTTAATTTGACTAAAAAATAGGGTAAAATATACTATATTTTAGTGTTAACAACTTCTATTATCCAAAAAACGTCATTGGACTTGTGTGCCAAGTTTGTTATACGAAAAGGTTGACTCGTGTTATTAATCAATAAATACTAAGATTCAAAAAATCTAAAAATTACAACTACGAAATTAGATTAAGTGCAGAAAAAGTAAAGTACAAGAAATATAAAATACTAAAAATAAAAGAAAAGGACAAAGGGTTGATGTTGTGATATTGTGTTAATGTCTTCAAACCTTTTATAATGAAGCCAAACTTGGACCACACGCCTCACTTCTCAATAGTTACACCATCTTTGATTCCTTGACCATTGCCTTTACTCTAATTATTACCATAAATGACCACTTGGACTGATAAAATTTGTAAACGACGCTCATTATTATTTGTTGTGCCCAATTATACAAAGTAGCCACATTACAGGCAGAAATATTTGGCCACCCCAAATCATTTGGGGATGACTCCATCGGATTGGCCCCACTCAACTCGTATGGGGCAAGCCTCGTACCCCCACTTTGGGGGTGAGTCAGCCCCGACGAGCCCGTTTCCTAATATTGGGTGGAGGCGTGTTGTCTGTTGGTCATTTTTAGTCCAATTCTGTCATTTGTGGCCAGTTTTTATTTGTGCCTTGATGCGCCTTTTTATGTTTGAACCTATAAACAATTTCCAAACTTCTAATTATAATTATTCAAGCCATTATTTTCTCAGGATAACAATTTGTAATCATTTTTTTCACTCAGTTGTCCAACTATATGACATGCAAAGCAATGCAAGCTGCCTCATCTTTGTTTTTTGAGGTAGCTTAGTTTTGGCTGAAATTTCTTCAGGTGCTATTAGTATGAAATTTATTCAAATGGGCATTAAGCATGCTCATCGAAAGTTGGAATATTATTTACTTTGGTGATGCTCGATAATGAAGGCAAGTTGATGAAAACCTATCCAGATATATGCTTTCACTGAAAGCTCAACAATTGAAGCACTTGATCTATCAAAGACCTAATCTTGAGTTGCATGCCTAGGTAGCTCTAATGTTGCGCGCGCGCACACACACACACACACTATATATATATATATATATATATATATTTGTGTGTATGTGTAGAGCATACTCTTTGTGTGGACCAAATCATAAATCATATAAAGATATATGTGGAGTTAAAAATCCAACAATTGCAAGATATTTATTTCATTTACAGTTTAGTACAATTTTGTTTAATCAAACGATGTGAAAACTTGACTTCTATGAATCATTTGATTCCTCCTTAATTTGTGCTTGGAAGATGGCTTGAAAATGATGGCTAGATTGCAATCCGAATGGTGCGTGTGCGTATGGGCAATACGGATCTTGGGGGATTGTTTTGATGTGGCTGGATGCTCCTTTGAAGGCGTGGAGTCGGTGTGGAATTTCCTCAGCATCTTCTTGCTAACACGATCTTGTCAGTATGTCTCTATGTGTTTTTTCTTCTTAAAAGGTGTTTGTGCTTTCTTGTGGATTTTCTTCTTGAAAGATGTTTGTGCCTTCTTTGGTGGATTTTCTTACTTGAAGGTGTTTGTGCCTTCTGCTTGTAGATTTTGTGGATGGTCGAAGGTGTTTATGCCTTCGAATGTCTTTATCTTTGTTTGTCTTGTTCCCCCTAGCTAGCTTGTAAAGGTGTTCCCCTATTTATAGGGAGCAAATGAAGAGTAAATGAGTTTTTTTTTTTCCATTGGATATGCCCATCTTGAATGTATACATCACTAGAGCAGATGTGACCACAAATATTGACCGGTTCACATGGGATGTAGGTACGTTTTTTTGGGACAACTTAATTTATCCACGTGACTATTCTTCATTGGTCCAACAAAGTTTGTTTAAATATTAATAAATACTTGAAGCATTTAATTTATTAAAATGTTCAAAATATTTAAATTAATATTTATTTTTTGTAATATTCAACACGTGTCGTTCTTTTATTGGTAAATTATTTTTTGTGTCTACAATATATATAATTATTATATTTTTGTAAACTTATTAATGAATTATTACGTGTAATTTAGTGATTAAAGTGTCGATGTTTCAAAAAAAAAAGTTTAGGATTCAAAACTTATAAACTAAAAAAAATTGATTTAATTCACATACC